>JAYDZE010400023.1:0-16920 GCA_034509125.1 Monilaria moniliformis | reverse complement strand
GCCCCCTTGACTGGGGCCAATTCCCCACTTGCTGTCTGGACGTGAGTGCGAACAGAGGGTGATAGGGTCATGAGGTCAGATCTATCATAGGTCATGGTGTCTGTCGCACCACAATCAAAAATCCATCCTTTTTCTTTCTTATCACATGTTTTCTTCGAATAATTCTGTGTTTGGCCAACAAAAGGATAATTGGGGATTTCTCCTAGAACATGAAATTTGTTCTGACAAGGTATGGGACTAACATGCAATTTTCTGGGACTCAGGGGGGCTGTTTCAGATTTGCCTAATGTTTTGGGGCGAATTTGCAATATCTGAGTTTTATGGGGATCATTCTGCAAATGGGGTGTAACATGTAAATAAGAAAGAGAGGAAGGGTTTGGTTGTAAACCAAACCCTTTACCTTCGAAGGTCTTCCCCAAATGAGCCCTAGCTGCTCCTCCTTCATCTGATTCGCCGCCTCCTCTTCGAAACTCTGCCGCCTCGGGGGGCTGCCGACCGCCGCCGTTATCTCCTCTGGTGTAGGCGGCCTCCTGGTTGCCCACCACATTCTCGCCGTTCACGTACCCTTCGTCGACTCCCACGGCAGCTTTTCCTTTAGCCGCATGTCGATTTTTCTGGTTTTCCTCCCACCATTCGGGGTAGCCGACTAATCGGAAGCAGGTCTCCTTGGTGTGCTTCGTCATACCACAGTGTGTACAAATCAATTTCGATTTGTCCACTTTCGGTCGGAACGGGGGCTGTCCGGTGCGCGGTGGTGGAATCCCCTTGTGCGGCGGTCTGTTTTGAGGCTGCGATGGCTGGCGGAAGTGTTGTTCTCCGGGTCTGACGCCGAATCCGAATCCTACGCCGCCCGATGATGTTTCAGAATCAGGCGGTTTCGTGGCTTGGCTTAGGATCTGGATCCTAGCCGCCTCCTCCCTTACCCTTGCGAACGCCGATTCTGCTGAGGGGCTTGCTCCATCTTTGAGGATATCCCTCCTGATTCCATCGTAGCGGTCGTCTAGCCCGGAGAGGAACTGGTACAGTCTTCGGGTTTCTGTCAATTTTCGGTAGGCTTTAATCCCTTCGTCACAGCAGTTGATTGGGTTGTGTTGCCTTCTGTCAATATTAATCCACAAGCTCTGGAAATTTCCCCAATAATCTTCTAGGGATTGGGTTCCTTGGCACATCTTGTTGGCTTTCACTTCCAAGTCATAAACTTGGAACGAATTGGTGCTGCTTCCATAGGTTACTAAGAGGCTGTCCCATACGGCCTTTGCGGTTTGATGTTGTGCAAAATTTATCATGAGTTTTGTTTCCATGTTTTGGACTAACCATGATAGGACGGTGTAATCGGATTCTTCCCATCTTGGGAAATCCGGATCTTCTGGTGCAGGTTGTGGGGTTGTTCCGGTGATATGTCCGGATTTTCCTCGGCTTCCGATGGCGATTCTCATCAGTCTCGACCATATCGGAAAGTTGTTTCCGTCAAGTTTGATGCCTAAGATAACGTTTTCATTGTTCCGCGTCATATTGGATGTTTGGAATGTTGTGATCTCCCTCTTGTCGTCTGACATCGTCTTCTTTGGTTCTGTTTCAGGGGCTGGATTGGTCGGGAAAGGTATCGAACGATGATGAAGTTTAATTCTGAGTTCGCTTTGTGGTTATGTTCGGATCGAAGGTTGGCTCTGATGCCATGTTGAAAGGCACCACAAAACGATTTTCTCATTCATTGAATTCTGTTTTTTGATTACATCTTCCCTTTTAAAGGGATTGTATTCTGTTACATAGAAAGGATATCTTTTCCTATGAATATGGGATATGAAAATATCTTCAAATCTTCTTTCCTTAGCCTCTTGATTTGATTTCCTTTGATACTTGCTAACACAGACTGTATCGCCGTTGTTCCTCAGCCGCAGCTACCCCGGCCGCCATCTGCTCCCTCTTCTCCGCCTCAATTTTCCAGCTTTTCATTTGTACACTCGACGCACACACATATACAACAGTAAATTCCTTAAATTCTGTTTTGTTCCTTCTCTTCATCTTTGGATTTTAAAATCTAAAAGTTGGGGAATATTGATCGAGTGTTTGCAGCTGGTGTCTTAGGTGATATTAAGATAGAAATTAGCAAAAATTTGAGGAGATAAATTGAAGGGCCGGAAGTTTTTTTTTTTTTTAATTGAAGTTGGAATTTTGTTAATTTATTTAGTTGAAATAAAAATGAAACATGAGACTGTTTTTGGTGAATTGTTTGATTGTATTGCGGTGGTGGGACAGCCGAATTGGCGTAGAAATTCTTAAGAACATGGAGTAAAAATGATAGATTGGATTGAAGCTGTAAAGAGTTAAAAGTGGAAGAATTGACAGAAAATTCATAGTGGAAGAAATTGGAAGAAGAAGCAGTATTGCTTACGGTTTATGTTATTGAAGAAGCTCAAAGCTAACAAATAATTGGACATAAATAAATAAGGATTTTGGGCCTCTAAGCCACTCTAATTAAGATAAAGAAAGTGGATTTCAAATTCGCCAAAATTTACAGTAATGGGCTAAGAAATATAATATATTTGGGCCTATGGTAGTTTGTTGGGAATTAATAAATGGGCTTATAATAATTATTGTGAATAAAGAGTACATGAAATAAATAATAATATTGATTAGGAAACATAAACCCATTAACAATTGGGATATTATGTATGTACCTTAAATAAAAATAAATATAATTTAAAAGGGTTACTCGTTTTAAAAGTATGGATATGAAATTATTAAATTCATTTTCTAATAATATTGAAATAATTTTGTTTAAATAAACTAACTAATATCTAATCCAAATGAATAAATTAATACGATTAAATGATAAACGTTTTGGGAAATTAAATGACGTAAAATATAATTTGAGCAAAATATGAATTAAAAGTAGAGGATTAAATATATAATAAAAAATTGATAATAAATGAATATTTTGAAAATAAAGTAAAATACAAATATAAAAGTTAAATATTGTTTATATCCAAATAATGTTATATAGACTTATATAAAATTTTATTTAAGGATATCGTGCTATGAGTATCTGTGTTTATGCCCCGTGATTGAGTGTGTTCATTGGGTATAGTTGGCATTACCATAGGACAATAATACTGCATTAATTGTTGATCACTCGTCTTCTAGATAACAAAAGTGAGGATCAACTGATATTTGATATGAGCCATTTGTGGGTGATCAGATTTGATTGATATGCCTCTTCGTGGGTGAGCTACACCCTTATTGGGTGTTCCTTATGGTGTATTCAGATGGGCATCTACGCCCTTATTGGGTATTCTGTACAGTGCCTCAGATGTGCAATAGTCGCGACTATATCTGTATCTGATTTGATCTGTGTACCTGTGTCAGTCACTTAGCATATTCTGGTGCTATACGTGATGATATGTGCATTGATAAATGTGCTACTGTATATTGTCTGGTACAAATTGAATATATTCTGAAAATCACGAAATTATATGTTCTTATCTGTTATTCAGCCTAGGGGTGATAATCGGTTTCCGGTAATCCGAAAAAACCGGTACCGAACCAGTACTGGACCGGGAACCGGTTTCCCGAGTACCAGATATACCGGTTCCGGTCCGGTAACCGGTACCACCCCTAAATCATAATTCCGGTACCCGGGTAACCGGGGTACAGGTTAACACTAACCCTAAATTTCTAATTTCTAATTCCTAATTTGATAAGGTACCGTATATAGTAATATTTACTTAGTTTCATATACAATCTATTTACTTACTTTCATTTCTTCTTTTTATTTATTAACAGTGATGAAAGCTCTTGGTTTTGGTGACGAGACACGACAAGAAGACAGTGCAACTGGCGGCGGTGGCGCCGAAACGTCCATGACTAGTCCGGTATTTTACCCAAACTACTGTTTTATATTCCTAATCCTTTTAATCTATTCCTTGGAATTAGGATTTTGATTTGTAATTTTATTTTTTCATCCACATTGTTATCTTGATTCCTACTCTCTGTTAAACTTCCTTATAGCAGTGCCAGTGAATACTAATGTTGAAGATAGCAACATGGTAGCATCACCTGTTGAAAAGGATTTTATACAGACACTTTGGCAGTTTTGGCACCCTATTTTTCATATTATTGTAACGACTTTGATATGAATGTTTTCCTTGGGCAATAATTGTATTAGGTTGTAAAAAAATATATTATGAAAATCGGTTCCATAACCGGTAAACCGGGAGAACCGGAACCGGCCGGTTCCTAAAATTTCGGTAAATCTGGTACCGGGTACCCGGATATTTGGTTCTGGTTAACCGGAACCGGACCGATTATCACCCCTAACTTTGAGGTTATCTCTGAAATGAGGCATGGAAGGGAGCCACTACAAAGAAGTTACGAATGAGGGTTCGAGCTCATATTGGTCTCCTCCTTATCTCGTGGTATGTTTTCTTTGGCAAACCTTATATTATTTTCTATTTTATTTCTCAAACAACAAATTTCGTTTCATCAAGTAAAAACTTCGTTTCAATTACGAGAACCTAGTCGCAAATTAATATTAGTAATATCTCATATTAGTAATAGTAAAACTACGATTATTACAGATTTTGGGTTAATTTTTTTGGCTTCGGTTGCTTCGATATTTTGCGTGTTAATGGTTCGAAAGAATTATCAGTTTTCTAGGCAAAGATTCAATGCTTACGAAGTTCGGTTTGATTCATTGAAGTTATTGAGTGAAATTTTGAAAGGAATTGTAGTTATTTTCTATTTTTGGGTTCAAAATTAATGTGCCTAACAATTGTTCGTAAAATTGATTGAGAGAAACTGATTTTGTTTCAACCCAATATTCGAAATATGTTCAATCTTCTGGCTTGGATGTTCGAAGAATTGCTTCTTTTGCTAGAAAAATATCAAAATTTATTCGAATTCTTTAAATTTCTGAAGGTATCTTCATGTTTGATGGTTTTCGATCTTGAATATAAACTATTGTGGTTGAATCAAAGTTTTTCGTTCAAAATTTGAGAATTCCTTGTGAATTTTGTTGCACAAAATTTCCGATTTTTATTAGTTTGTTGGCTGCTGTTTGTTGGGCGTGTATCTCTGGCGACGAAAAGAGTTATGTTCGGCAGTCAAGCTGAACGGCGGCGACGACAATTGGCGGTGAATGAGCGGTGGTTTTGCACAAAACGATGTGTCTTTGTTGCATCTGTAAACTGCTGCAGTTTCTACTGTCCGGATCTGGGTTGCGGGTCGCGGGTTAGGGATCTGGGTCAAAGCAGCGTGCGTTTGGGTTTGAGATTTTTTTGGGCTAATTTCTTTATTGTTGTGTATAGTTTGGTGGGTGCAAACAAGAAAGTAATATGTGGCCCCTTTTATTTAATTTCTTTCTTTGAAGTGGACGATATATTGCTAATTTGGGAATAGCAACATCAAACTCTTTTGACCTTGTCTTTTGGGTTGCAACTTTATTTTGGGCTTCTCGACTGTTGAATTAAGGCTTTCTTGGGCCTACTGGTTTTGTGTTGCTGGGCCGCGAGTAGGGCCTCTTTAAGGCTTTTTTGGGGCTGTGAATTTTGAGGAGCAACTGGGTTGTTGCCACTATTCCTATTTTGGGCTTTATTTGCTATTCTCTTGTTCTTTTATTCTTATGTGTTTGTAAATTAGCCCAAATACAAGCTTCAAACAATTTAAATTATTAGATTGTTTTGGTTATTAAGTAAATAATTTAATTAATCACTTAAATTTTGGTTGTCTATTATTCTAAATGAATTAATTGAAGTGTTAACTCGCCAAAATGGTATGATGTGTAGAGTAATTTAATTTGGAATAACTAATATGTTTGCATACTTGAAATACATATGAATGGTTAATAGACCCAAATGAAGGTTGCTATTTGGTTGTTTTTTTTGTGTGCACTGTGGTAATAAATATGAGATGATCATTTGGTCATTGTAGACATTAAGTCGGCCCAAATGAAGGCTTATTGTTTGACAGAAAATGATTATCTATATTTGATTAGTGTGTTGAGATGTCACTTACGAGTTAATTATTCTACCCAAAGATGAAATGTTAATGTTGTGCCAGACATCTTGAAATGGAAATTGTCATTATTTAATTTTTTTACTTATTATTTAAGTGAGCTATTCTCTGCCAGCTCAATTTTCTACTATTGGTATTCTGAATTCCATTTTTGTGTTGAAATTCACTACGTGTAATACATGAAGAAGTATGAATTAATTAATTTGGGATTGCAAATTTAGACTTTGCATTTCGGACGAAGTAACCAACCGATCTTACTGATGAAAGTTCTGATGGGTATAAACGGAATTTTGAACGACGGTCATACTCTAATTGCATAAGTTTTATAATTTTGCAACATGCTATCCTTGAAAAAAATTCGTGGTACTATCCCGAAAGAGTCAACCGCTAAGGAATTCCTTAAGGCCATTGATAACAATTTCGCAAGCAATGAGAAGGCTGAAACGGCCTCATTATTGCAGAATATGTGACTATGAGGTAAAATAGCCGAGAGGAAATTTGGGAGCACATTATGGAAATGTCAAAAACTGCTTCAAATTTACGACACTTAAGTTGAACATTAATGATGATCAAGTAGTGCATTCGGCCATATTTTCTCTTTCACCTAAATTTTGACCATTTTCAAGTCACTTACAATACTTTGAAGGATTGATTTCTCATTTTGTTTAAGATGAAGAGAGATTGAAGCAGAGGAATGTGGAAAATTCTCACTTAGCGAACAACACTAAACGAAAATATAGGAAATGACGAGGGGAAGTGGATTTTTCCCGAGTCCGTTTTGAAGTAGAGGATTCTTCCCAATTCCCCTAACAATGTTGCAGGTCCATCTCAAAGCAGTTTAAGAATAAGGCATCTGATGTTGCCTATTTCTTTTGCAATAAAGATGGACATAAGAAGAATGATTGTTTCGAATAGCACGCTTGGCGCGTGAAGAATGTTACATTTTTCCCTTATGTTTGTTCAGAAAAATAATTTACCATTTGTATCTTGACTAGTCTTTGTACGATTACTTACAAGGTACTAAGTGTAAATTAATGGGTGAGAATTTTGTTACACGTTGGCACAAGCATTTGGTCGTATCTTCAAACGAAGAATTGAAAGACTTGTGCCATTTGAAATTTTCAACATTCCCAATATAGCAGACTTCGAAGTCTGCATTAAGTATATTAAGAGAAAACTGACTAATATTGGAAGATTTGATGTCAATCGGACTACTGACGTCTTTGAACTTATAAATTGTGATATATGTAGATCTTCATCGTTGCTTCTTGAAATGGTCCATGATATTTTATCAGGTTCATAAACGACAATTCCCGATATGGTTTCTTTATCTCATAAGTGAGAAATCTCAAATACTGATACGTTCAAAAGTTATAAGGCTAAAGTTAAAGATCAACTTGGCAGCTCATGTGAATAATGTCCAGTAGCATGATCAATCATTCCACTATGCACCATGGTCCTTTTGTGCAATGGCAATTCAGACCGTAACATACATCCAAAATTGAGCACCTACTAAAACAACCACTGCTACCCCTAATGAATTGTGGACGTGTAAGAAGTCCAACTCAGGACTTTTACATGTTAGGGGTTGTCCACAAATAGGGGTGTTTACGGTTACGGAACCGTTGGTTCCTGTTTCAAGAGGGGGTGGAACTGTAACTAAGCCGTGAAGCAAAGGGGCGGTTCCGATTTTGAACCGGAAACTGGTGGTTCCAGTTCTGGTTCAAAACCGGCGGTTTTCAGCCGGTTTCGGCTTTTTGGTTTTACGATTTTTTTTTAATCGAAGATAACTTAGACAAATTTAAGATTAAGTGTAACAAAGAGAAATTATATTTTTATAAGGTTCAAAAAATATTTGAAAATTGCAATTATTTATTGATAATTCAAATATATTATGTATATTTTACATTTACAAATACAACAAAGTACAAAGCTGAAGACTTTTTTAAGTAATAAAATAAAACAAATTACAATTATAAAATAAAATTTACATTACAAATTACAAACAATAAGTACATCAATAATTAATAAATTACAGTAATAAATCATGATTAATGAATCAGAGAAATTATGTAACAATACATTCAATTATCTGAAAATACTGGATCAAGCTCATTCCAATTGGATATTTGGGGTAGTTGCTAACTTGTTGAGCTTGTTAACATTGCAGTAATATTTGGAATGTGCTCGACCAAGTGTTTTAGAAAATTATGAATTTTTGTTAACACAAGAGGATTGAGTTAGATTGAGGATGATGGATGTAGAGATGAGAGAAATTAAAAGTAGAGAAGAGAGAATTCTTGTTAATACAAGAGGAGTGAGTTGAAATGAGGATGATGAAGGGCTATATATATATATATATATAAATGAGCGGGAAATTTTTAAATTTGAAAAAAAAAACCGCCTGTCTCCGCCGGTTTTTCTGCCAAAACCGTCGGTTTTACAGCAGAAACCGGCGATTTTCGTCTTCAATGTCAGCCTAGCCCTGCCGCCCTACCCCGTAGCCCTGCCACGTCTGAAATTGGCAGTTCCGGTTTCATTTTTTTGGAATCGTAGCCGAACCGCCGGAACTGAATTTCCGATTGCAGTTCAATAATCGGAACCGGCGGTTCCGGTTTCAGTTAAAACCGTCAGTTCGGTTTTAACCACCCACCCCTACCGGCAAATGCTCGGCCTTATAGGCCACAATAGTAAAAGTTGAACTCTAAAATCGGTGAGTTGTTACTTTGATGTTACTCTGAAAGGTCTAGGGGTTATAAGTTCTATGATCCCATAACAAGATCATTTTTCGAGATGATTAATGTTATGTTCTATGAGGAAGTTAAGTTTGAGGGGAATATGAGATTAAGGAAGTTTTTTGAAGTTGTCTTAGAAGAGGAATCGATTTCACTTCCTTCGTTCAGGAAACAAGACGACTCACCGTAGTCCCCATCCAACCATTAAACATCTTGAAAATCAACATGAGGAACAACATCAACCTCCTTAAGAACATTAGTTAACAGTGTCATTAAGGATATCCATTAGAATGGGAGACATACAATTTCTACAAAAGAATATATTATATATCTCTAAGAGGATGGGGCAAACATTGGAGTGATGGAAAATGACTCAGTCAATTTTTCGTCAAACCATGGAAAGCTCTAACACTCAAGAGTGGATTAGCAAACTAATTATGGCAATAGTGGCTCATTGTAATCTAGAGCTACACTAGATGGATGTTAACACAACGTTTCTTAATGGCGACATTACTGAAGCAATATATATGGTGCAACCTGAAAACTTTGTGTATTGTGACCCAAAGAATGTGGTTTGCAAACTAAAGAAATTCATTTATGGTCTTAAGCAAGCGTCTCATCAATGGTATCTTGAGTTTCATTAAGTTGTTGTCTTGTTTAGTTTGGAGAAAAAATTCGGTTAATTGATGTATATATTATAAGTTCAGTGGGAGCAAATTTATGTTCTTGGTTCTATACGTCAATGATGTATAGCTTGCCTACGATAACGTAGATTTGTTACATCACACCAAGAAATTTTGAAATGAAAGATCTTGGTGACGCTTCTTTTGTATTAGGAATCCAGACACATTAGAATCGTTCTCTGAGTATACTTGGATTATTGCAAAAGAGCTATATCGATAAACTATTGGCAAGATTTAGAATGAAAGGTTGTACACCAAGTGACACCCCTGTGTCCAAATGTGACAAATTCAGTTTAAGTTAGTACCGTGAAATTTATATTTAGGAAAAAGGAAATGGAATTAATTTCATATGCGTTGGCAGTGGGAGATCTTATATATGCACAAGTATGTACGCATTTTAATATTGCTTTCATAGTGCGCATGTTAAACAGATACTTGAGTAATTTCGATTTGGATCATTTGGCAAGAAGTCAAAAGAGTTATGCGGTATCCGCATAGAACAAAAGATTGTATGCTCACTTATGGGAAATCAGATCATTTTGTATTTTGATTCCGATTTTGATTTTGGGGGATGCCTAAAGAGTCATAGATCCACATCAAGTTATGCTGTTAAGCAGACACTTATAGCCACATCTTCTATGGTAGCAAAATTCATAAATTGTTTTAAGGCATCACATGATAGAGTATAACTGCAGAACTTTGTTAAAGGACTGCAAATTGTGGACAGTATTGAAAGACCACTTCAGATATATTGTGTTAATAAGTTCGTAGTCATATACTCTAATAACAACAATAGGATGTTTTTGAGGTTTAAAAGTATGGACATCAAGTTCCTTATTGTTAAGGATATAATTCAAAGTAAACAATTGTCTATTAGACATTTGGGTTCAACTTTCATGCTAACAAATCCTTTCACTAAAGGATTACCATTATCGGTCTTTCGCAACCATATTTTTCACATGGATCTCCAGCCATTTGATACTTTGGTTTGGTGGGAGTTGACATTGATTTACGTCATGACATTTGATTTCAGTTATTGAATGCACATTTCAATTACTTTGGTTTCAGTTACTTTGAATTTCACTTTGGTAATTTTTATCTTACTTAAGACTTCACATGACCAGTTGGAAATAGGCATGCGCAAGATTACATAGAATGAAATTTCATGCCGCACACCCATATTTTGATCTATGTTGCTAGATGTGTTGATGTATGTGATCACTGATGAGTTTGGTCATGTATAAGTGTTATGGCTTAAACTTCTTTGGTTCTATATTAACATGTTTAGTAGTCAGATCAGTGAAATGATTGATATAGATAGTAAGTGCGCAATCTCAGTAAAGAACAACCATTTTGAGACCTTTATGTTGGCCCAAGTGGAAGATTGTTGGAACATTATAATATGGTCCAACATATTTGAATAATGGTTGTATATATTAAGACCATTTATCGAACGACCCAATTAAGTAATCTACTAAGTTAATATAATTATGGGGTCAAACGATCATTTATTATAGTATGAGGACTATTGTGTAGATACCATTTTGGATAACTTTAATTTTGTTATGGGTGAAATTGAAGTTACAATAAATCTTAGGGACTTGTTATCTAAATACGGGATTATTGTCCCCAAGTGAACATACAAATACGTTGAAAGTATATCATTCCTATCAACCAATGTACTTAATTAAATTCCTACAATTTCTCTCTATGGTTTGTACGTATCACTTGGAAGATGATTTTTCTACTTCGGAATTCGACAAGAACGTCATCATTCCAAGTACGCTTCCGCTTTCATTTATCAATCATATTCAACATGTTTAATTAATTTGCAACAATATAAATTTATACTAATCTTCACTAAAATGTTAAAAATAATATATTTTGTTTGGTAGAAACTACAACGTGCGGTACGTGACTAATTATTGGTGATATGGTATACCCAATTATTCACTTGTCTTTGCGATTGAATTAGTTATTAAAGTAATGATCATATCCTTATTTTCTTTTTCTTTTTTTCTTTTTTATAAACATCCTTAATATGTTAGATATAATCGACTTCAAAAAGTCTTTGGGATGTAATTTAGCGGCGCATAGCCTCGCTAATTCAGTTATTATATTTCAAGATATAATGATTTAAAAATAGGATTTTCCTTCATAAGTTGTACATATTGTATATTTTGATTAGAAATAATACATTTATGATTTTTTCCCCCTAAAAAAACTTATCTTATGTAAGAGATTATTTAACTTAAATTTAAAGACCTTAATAAAATAATAATCTTTTAGCACATGTGGTACACAAACTATTCTTTAATTTTTATAATACTTACCATTGAATTTTCATAAGCAAACTTACGATTCAAGTGTCCCAGTAATCTATAGCATAACTATCTTAATCAGACAAGATTTAGTTGTAAGCATCATTAGGAAAAAAATTATTGTCATAAAATTCATTAAATTAAGGAATTTTCTTTTTCCAATTATACCCACATAATAAAGGTTGTTGCTTCATTTGCACTCGTTGTCAACCAAATAATGAATCATTAAATGATGATTAACTTCAAAATGAGAGTTGCTAAGGGCCTTCCCTAGCTATTAATGACTATTCATCTATGACGAAAACATGATAGCTTTAGATTTAATCTGTTGAACTGTTGATTAATCCAACATGTATTTCTATTATAAATATCATGATTATCAATCATCCTGCCTTGTGCCCCTAATTAAACTTTTTTTCCTTTTTATTTATTTATTTATGAATTGGGCGAGGAATAGTTGTCGGCATTGAACTCTAAACCTCATAATTTCTTAAATATACATTATTTTTGAACCCATATATATTAGTTAGCAAAACGTTGTTTTAATTGGATTCATATTTATTTTCGCCCATAAAAAGCCTATTTATGAAAGAAGTTACTCTAAATACCGGATGTATATATTAAATAAACACGTTTAATAACATAACAATATCATCTTAGCACTCACAGCCAGAAAAATAGGCCGCGCTTGAGCCCCGGGCATCGCCGGCCTTGCAGGGGAGGAGATCGGACCAAGGACTTGGCATGGAGCCGTCAATGTGGCATGAGTTGCGGTTTGGGCCGTGCCTGATCGCGGTCCACTGTAGGGGAGTCGGACCGCGCTCCGCCATTTTACTTTTTTTTTATTTATATTTTTTATTATTTTTCCTTTTCTTATTTCTTTTGATTTTTCTAATATTTGATTTTTTTGTATTTTAATTATGATAAAAATATTAATAATTATTTATGAAGAAACGAGTTTATTTAGTATTACTTCATATATTTTTATTATCATAAAAACAGCTAAAAATCAAAACTATTAAATGAATGTGAACAATTTTGAGTTGGCTAGCAATGAAGCTTATGATGCAAAAAAGGTGAGTTTGTGACAAGTTTGAGACGCCTGTACCAATTCAAAATATTCAAGCAAAGATTTGCTTATGATGGAACAAAGTGTTGAGTTTATGAAAATTTAAGATGTCTGTACTAATCCAAAACATTCAAGTAAGGAATCTGTTTATGATGGAAAAAACATTCAACAAGGAATTATGTTGTCATCAACCGTTTGTTTATTTACTTATATAACAACAGTAAAAACGACAACGTGTTTCTGCTGTAATCGATCATTTGTTTATACAACAATGAGGATTCGTTGTCATCGATCGTTTGATTATTCACTTATACAACAATAGTAAAATGACAACGTGTTTCTGCGGTCAACGACCGTTTGTTTATTCACTTATCCAACAACAATAAAAACGACAATGTGTTAACAACAGTAAAACCGACAATGAATATTCCTTGTCATCGATAATTTGTTTATTCACTTATACAACAACAATAAAAATGATAACGAGTTTGAAATCGATAGAATGTGACATAAATAGAATTTTAGTGAAATTTCAACTATATAATTTTTTAAATTTTAATTATATATTTTTAAAATTTGAATCATTTACTTTAATTTTATAAATATAACTATTTAAATAAATATATGAAATTGGAGATTTAATGTGAATAAAGAATGAACTAAAAAAGTAAGTGGTAAGGTCTGACTTAATTTATATCATGTAGATTGTGCATATTTCAGGTTTTGTCTGAAAAGCTAATGTGACATATAAATATTATAGGTTTGGCTCGAATTTTATAACTTGTGTTGTGAATACCCTCAACTTGTGCACAATTACACACGTGTTCACATTTCCAATATATTGTAGACTCGAATAATTGTCAAGCATAATTAAAATACACCATTTAAAGAAAAAGTAAATATTCATTATCTCACACATTTTCGACCCAAAAAAAGGAATGTGATCATACTTTCTAATCTTTATTATACAAAAAATATCACTTTCGAATTAGTATTTACTAAAAAAGATATCTTACCGGTTAATAATATACGATTTAAATTTGTCACGAATAAATAAGAAAATTTCCTGGAAATCAGAATATTTCCATTTTAGAATATGCTACGCCTAATGTCTTACTCAAATAAAAAATGGTGAAAATTATTGAAGAACTAAAATAGAATAAATGCATAATCATAGACCAACCTGCAACCACCCTCTTAACGGTTGGTTGGTTTGAGAGAGACGGAGAGAGATATATACATAGTGAGAGAGGAGAGAGAGACATCTCGACCGAACAAGTCGCCATTATCAATTCTTCAAGCAAACGAAGACGTCAATTCTACCCACTGACTCCTGCTTTTGTTTTCCTGCAATTTTCTAAATTGTTTGCTTCAGATCTCTGCATTCCCTCTCCCAATTTCTAGGGCTCTGCATTTATCCTTTCATATATATCGGCGCATTGTCCACTGCGTACAGTGATTCAGCTGTGTGTATGTGTGTGTGGATGCACCTCAGCTCCGTGCACTCACTTGATCGATGAGATTGCTGTAGATTGGGGATTTGGTGCTTGATCGTTTGATTCATCGATTCCTGAAATGGCGGTGGATTCTGGCCCTGTGACTCCTGGACAGGTGCGATTTCGATGTTCATGAGTTCATTTCTGCTTCGATTTGACTTGATTGGGAGTTCCTGAGAGAGTTGAAGATTTACTTTCATTTTGATTTGGATATTGAGAGAACTTTTTCTTAGTAAGGTTGAAGATATTTCAGTGCATGCTATGATTAGCTGTATTAGTGACTTGGTTTTTCTGAGTGAAGCTTTTATTTGTCCATTTTGAATTTAGTTGTTGAGTTAGTAATGTCCTGATGGCTTGGGTTTAACGGCTTCTTTGACTTGAGTCTAGGTTTAAGGATTTCTTTTATGTTGAATGTTCTGCTTGAATACAAATCTACTTTGATTTTCTCTGCCTTGATTTGTTCGAGATTTTGGCATCTGAAGCTTTAGTTTGACTTATAGGTTGGTTTCATGCGATGTATGTGAAAATGCAGTTTCTACTAGAAAAGATTGCTATACATATTCGTGATCGTGCTTGTATGGCCTTTGTTTTTGTGTAAGCTTGTACATTCTTTTGGGATGATTCAACTCTTTTTTGGGTTCAAGTTGAAATGGAATGTTTCCAGATATTCTATGATCTGGTTCGTGGTGAGGATCTAATGAGATAACTGGGATGTAAAGAAAGTAGATCTTGTATGAAGCAATTTTAAAGTGAGAAAATGAGTACGAGGGAACAAAATTCTTTCATCTCGCTTTCCACTAGTTTGGTTTAATCGTCAGATAATACAATTGTGTGGATCTCCATAACCTGATTAGAAGATAGGTTTTGAATGTAAGCTTTACAATGCACTACACAAAAAGGTAGCAATAATTGAAATTTGTGGCTCTGATGCAGGGGAACTCTTATCTTTGAATATAAAATAAAGTGATTTTTGCAATACTACTGTGGATGTTCTATTTCTGTAGGTTGTGTGATGATTTTTTGTCTCATAAACTTAAGCTTAACTTACATTTTTTATTTCGGGACATGCCTTATGGGATCCTTTTTCCCTTAATAAACGGAACCGATATCCTTGGTGGGCTGGATTCTCTGATCCATTGTTTAACTTTCATGTTTTTTTCTATTACTTTATTTTTTTCTCCCTCTTTCTTGTGTTAGCAATATTTGAGGTTTGTCACTTCCTTAAACTATTCTCCTTTGAAATCTCTACTTATGATTTTCTAGGTGTCGTTTCTGCTTGGTGTAATTCCAATTATTATCACATGGATATATTCTGAGTGGTTGGAGTATAAGAAATCATCTTCCCCTATTAAAGTGTAAGCTCCTAATACTTCTCTTGACTTGACATTTTGGACTAACAGGGTCGTACTAACCGTTATTATCATATCTTCTTCTGTTAATCATCTCCTATGATGTATGACTTTCTTTACTGTCCAAAAGTCATTCAGATAATAACCTGGCTGAATTGGAAAGTGAAGCTATCAAAGAAGATGAACGAGCAGTATTATTGGAAGGTGGTCTTGCTAAATTGGCGTCTACAAAATCGTCCAGTCCATCTATTAAGACTAACATAATTAGGTTGGTTTTCCTTGTGACTACATGAACAAACATAATTAAGTCTGTTTTATTTGAAATTCACATAATTAAATTGATGGATTCAGCCTTACCAGCTGTGTGTGATTTACAGGTTTCTAACCATGGACGATGCATTTTTACTTGAAAATCGACTACTTTTAAGGGCAATGTGAGTTTCTTATGATGTTTTGATGTTTTGTTATATTGTGTTGTTTCATTTATTAATGGAAAATATCTCATGCAGGGCTGAATTTGGGGGAATTTTGTTCTACTTCTATATATGCGACCGGACAGATATATTTTCAGATTCTACCAAGGTGCCATTATCATTCTTCTTGTTGATATTGATTATAAAAATCTGATAGCAGTTATGCCTATCTGATCAAAGTTTAAGTTAGAAAACATATTTTATAACAATAAAACAGTAAAGTTTACAATTTTCTCATTCATATCTCCTGATACAATGTAAAGAAATGCAATAACTTTATAATATACCCTATTTTCTGTATGTTGTGTTATAACAAGAATAGGTCTTAACTAATTTTCTCATTTTTCTATTGTTTGACAGAACTACAACCGCGATCTGTTTATTTTTCTGTATATTCTTCTCATCATAACTTCAGCAATGACTTCTCTTAAGAAGCACCATGATAAATCAGCATTTTCTGGAAAAGCAATTCTATACCTTAATCGCCATCAGACTGAGGAATGGAAAGGATGGATGCAGGCAAGTATTTGTTTTTGGCTAATTTAATGTTATACTCATGAGTAGGTTTGAAGAAAAAAAATAGGCTTGTTGTTGCCCCAGGACTCCTAGGTCTGGCTTTCCCTAAGGGGGTACTGGATGTTTCTAACACTTATCAGATGACCATCTCTTTCTGCTGGCGAAGTGTCTGACAATTTACTATGTTTCTTATAGGTGCTGTTTTTGATGTATCATTACTTTGCCGCAGCAGAGATATACAATGCAATTCGCATTTTTATTGCTGC
>JAYDZE010399912.1:0-16923 GCA_034509125.1 Monilaria moniliformis | reverse complement strand
GATATATATATATATATATATATATATATATATATATATATCTTTGTAACTTATAGCTTTATTTTGTCAAACATAGGGCAGGTCTAGAATGTTTACAATAGTATTCCACCACGGTGGTTTGCTTCAAGTTGATCGCCGTTTAGGTGGGAAGTTGAAATATGTGGATGAATGCAATGTACGATCATTCAAATTGTTGGAGCTTTCTTCAATTTCGCTTGTTTTCGGTCTATGTATTAACGAATGATGACATTAGGTTGAGGGTCAAATACCACAGTCTGAACTATGTATATACACAAGATCAAGGCGTATAATCTAACTGACAATATTCTGACCTCATTGTATACAGACCATGGACAAACTTGCTCCAAGATTCAAGAAAATAGATGGATCACATCCAAATGGTTAGACCAATGGTATATAGAGAAGATAAAAGTGAACCTGAACTTATCATTGTAGTCAATAAGGCAATGCGTGGAGGACTTCGAGTCGAGGTAGAGTAGGGTTACGGCATATCGTGCTCGATACGAAACACTCGAAGACATATTCAGAAGAACATTGGATTAATAAGGAAAATTGTTTTCTTACAGGCAAGAACTTCTCAATACTCATCCCGGACCAGCTACGAACATCCTTTATGAGAATCATAAGGATGAAGGAAGTAAAGGGCCTAGATTCATTCGATTTTACTGTTATTTAGGTCTGTTGAAGAGAGGATGGAAGGAGCATTGTAAGCCTGTTGTTTTCTTGAATATATGTTTTTTCAGATGGATGTACAAGGGCCAGTTGTTATCGGCTATCGATGTAGATCCGAACAATAGATAGTGGCCCATTACTTGGGTTGTGGCTGAGTTTGAGCATTACGAGTAATGGAAGTAGTTTTTGGATATTCTAAAATAGGACTTGGTTAGACCAACATAATGTATATATAAGATTGTAACATTTATCAATTTTTTAACATGTATTTATTGTTTGCAATGTTATGGTTGTTATTTTTCTAGGGACTTGAAGTGGTTATTGCAGAAAAATTTCGTCAATCTGGGCAAAGATATTGCATGCAGCACATGTACAGTAACTACAAGAAGAGATTTCTTGGTGACATAATGAAGAAACAAATGTGGAAATAGCCTCCAACACTACTAAAGAGCCGTTCGAACAGAGGATGGATGTAATGAAGGTCCTTAACCCCCATGCATATTAGTACCTAGCTGGAGTGGCACTGAAAAAACGATGGATCAAAGCGTATTTCTCACACCACTCTTGTTATGACACACTTGTCAACAACATGTGTAAGACACTTAATGCAAAATTTGCTTGGACGCATGAGAAAGCCATTATCACCATGTTGTAAGAGATCCTAACGAACCAGCTACATCAAACTGAGTATTGGGGCTAGTGGATCCAGTTATATCAGTATGCAGTCCATCAAGTGATAAATGAGAGAATTGATATTGACTCAAGAGATTCATCATCCTAGAGATCGATGTGGAATGGGGAAGATGTGTACCAGGTATCTGGCCTAAACAGTCAGTTTGTTGTGAAATTGAGATCCAGGACATGCTGATGTAAGCTGTGGCAAGTTCGGAGTATTCCATATGTACATGCTACTTCTTGCATTATGAAATGTGATCACCAAGTGACAGGGTATGTTTATGGGTACAACTCGAACGAAAGAATGGTCAGTTTATACGACAACGTGTTGTACCCCGCTATTGGGATTCAAAATTGGCCTCAAATTTTAGAGATCGGGTTCAAACTCTAGCCACCACGCATGAAAACGTGGTAAACTGAATAAGAGAATGACTGAACATCCTGAGGTAAGAGTTCAAGAGGATGACATACAAAAGCTGAAACGTCACATTGTTGTGAAGTGTTGTAGGTGTGGCAGAGAAGGGCACAATATATGGACATGCCAAAATGACCCAAAAGCACTAAAGAAGTCATTAAAAGTCCAACCATCACATGAGGCGTGTGACACCTTCATTGAGATTAAACATTACTATTGATAAGGTTATTTTGGTTTTTGTTTGTATTGCGGGAGAGGTACCTAAAACAATATTACACATTAGTTTGAATACATAGAATATTTTTTAAATTTGTCAATATCCATGCAAAAGATAGCTGAAGTGACATTATATATTTGTTTGGGTACATTTTGTGATATATTTGGATTGTTTTGTGGTTTCTTTTGTTTGGATACATTTTGTGATATATTTGGGTTGTTTTGTGGTTTCTTTCAAGAACTAGTTCAAGTGCCTCAACTACCAACTAGCAACTAACAATTATCCAACCTCTTCTAATATACAACTTACATCCACTTCATTTCACACCTTCTCAATCTCCTACCTAATATAGAAAAAGTATATTTCACAACATTTCATTTAAAGATAATATAATTAAACCTATTTCAGATTCGTGGTATGTAATGAATCCAAAACATCCAAGAAATTTGGGGGTTTGTTCGTACTATGACTGCAACAGACCTTCAACAATTTAGAAAATCAAACGACATCAGAATTACTGCAAAATATATCATACAAACGAATATCAAATCACAGAAATTTGTATGACAGCTCGAGTTCAGAGAGTACACACAATGTCACGTGTGTAACCGACGCATATATGAAGGCTGTGTGGAATCATCCACAAATAGAATGATTGCTGGAATTGGAGACAGACGATTGGTTTGAAGATCCCGATGAAGATCATTGACTCTAGTGTGTGATTTTTTATTTCATTTCTTTCGATTTTCACTTCATTTGTATACGATTACATGAAATGATATTAACCAGTTCTTTGAGTACCTCAAATGTGGTTTAAATGGTTTCATTTCTTTTTAGTTTCACTTTACTGATTTTCTTTGAGTACTTGATATGTCATTTAATTTATTTATTTTTTATTACCTATGCATGGAGTTGTACAAGTTCAATATAAGACAACAACTTCAAGACCAACCCGCCCCAATATGTAACATATGTTATTTTTTTGTTGTAATGTAATGTAATGCTTGAACAATTATTTGTAAACATTTTAAATAAAACTGAACATTTTCCATGAACATAATGTGATAAATAAAAAAACTGCATTCAAAAAAACTGCATTCAACAAAAGTTTACCAAGAACTACATTTATCAAATTACAACAAAAGTAGGCTAACATACTTAAGCAAAGTTATAACAAAAGTCATAATAGCAAACAATAAAGCACACAAGCAACAATCAGTACAAATACATTGTTCAATCCCTCTGCATGTTCACGAGACCTTGCAATGGCAAATTCATTTGCAGATTTGTGTTGTAAACTGGTTTCTCACACAATCGCCAATTGAATGATAACACCAACCAAAAAAATCACAATCTCCCACATTTCTTTTCTTCTCACACACAAAATTGAGCATTCCATATACATCCCTTCTTGAATCGGCCACAATTTTTAAACAATCTCTTTCTCTACACCAACATCGTTCATACACAAATGACAAATCTCATCCATCTACATCCATTTCAGCATCTACTTGAAGAATTTTTGGAATTGGTGGACATAATCACATGTTTCTCGATAATTTCTAAAAAGAAGCCACTCACTGACTGCACAAAACTTATGTACATAAAGGGAAGAATAAGAAATCAAATTAGCATAAAAGAAAATTAATCCAAAAATCTCAAGAACAAAAAAAAAATCAACTTGTCAATAAAAAAAAGGACGAGAAAAGTTCACATAAATCAAATGTACAATTCGAGTTGAAGAACTACGACTGTAAAGAAGAAATGTGTATGTGAAGAAGAAATGTAAAGGTGAAGAACAAAATACAAAGCAAAGCAAGAAAATATATACAAAATATATAAGTTGACAAGATAAAATAATGACTTCATCCGCATAAAGTATAATGTGCTAGCAAAAGTGAAAGAAGTGATAGTCTGACTGACGTAAATGACAGCTGCATATACAGGTGAATTATCAAATTGACTGAAATGCCCTCGCAGAGGTTGGGAGCACTTTTGTCCAAAAATAGGCAAAGTAATGCAAAAGTACATCAAACAGTATTACATTTTAGTATAGTTACCGCATAAACCAATTCTTTTTATAGGTACCGCAAATGTGTTACTCCCATATTAAAATTATCTTTTTGTACTTCACTCTAATTAATATTTATTAGAAATTACAATCTTTTAGTATATTAATTCAGAAGTTAATACATTTTAATATTATTTAATTTCTTTTTAAAGTATGCCCCAAATTACTAATAAGCATCATCTCTGCATCCGTGCTTCCACACCATCAATGGCCACGACAGAGAATTTCTCGTCGTCTATTCATATCATTTGAAGTATAATACTTCTTTCCTCTCCAAACAATATGCATAATATGGTGCAGATTAAATAAAAATAATTGAGTATATTGTAAGTGGATAAAATGTTTTATTTTAAAGTTAATGTTAGTAATAATTGTGAATAAAAAAAGTGGTGGATTATGTAGTAGAAAATATAAATAAATTAATATGTTGAAGATAATATATTGTCTATAAATAAAAAATGAATAATTTTTATGGAGATACTAAAATAGCAAAATAGAACTATTTTTTAAGTACAAGAAAAGTATAATAGTTTAGAATCAGCTCCGGAAATGAATTAGTTTCAAAGTTCTAATGGTATATTAATTTTGAACAGGAATAATATGAAATTATTTGTAGCAGGAAATTAATAGTAAAATAATCAATGTATAGCTAGAGAGTCAAAAGACTTAAAAATAAGTTTCTGAAAGAGCAGAAATAAAAATATATTAAACGTATTTACTTGCAAATTAATGTGTTAAAATTTGCAATTTCTTCTTTTAAAAATCTCATTTGATCTATTAAAATCGACTTTAACAGTACAAAGACTTAGTTAAACAAACATTAAAAGTATAGGAACCTAAAGATGTAATTTGCCATTAAGTTATGTTAATAAAAGCGTACGTTCCATATACATATCAGAAACTTCGCATTTTTTTTATCCGAACATAATAACGAAGGAGAAATTTTAGTCTCCACCTGTTGCTTCATTGAGGGGTATTAGTAGATTTTTTAAATATATTTACTTCTTTTTTGAAAGAATATAGTATTTATTACTTAATAGACTAAAAGAGTGAGGAGTGGCAAATAAATGTAAAGGAAAACGAAAAATATAAAAATCACATCTCCAGCTCCCACAAGGACCTTTTTCCAAAGTTGTGCAGAAAAAGCACGTTCACAAACGATATGAAGGTGAAGAATCAGTAAACAAATCAAAGAAACCGTAAGATTTTCACATGAAAAAGAATCTAAAGAAACCTAACATTAACGGTTAACCTCATATGCAGCAGCAGCAGCACCATTGCTGTATTCTAGCTACCAAATGAAGAAGATGAATAAATTGAGCCCTGCTTGTCTGCATCCAACCACAGCACCATTTATTACAGCAAAATGAAGTTACAATCTGAACAAGTCCACATATATATACACATCCATAATTTGGTATGTAAATCATTAAATTCGACTATAACGAACAGCACAAGTACTAAAAGCGTCAAAGGCGATGTACGTTCCTAAATATGTTAAGTTCCAATTTCATCACTCCACTTATGCTAATAAAATCTTTAGGAACTACAAGATATAATTTTGTAGGGGGTTGTGCCATCCATTTTGGCATGACATCCACAACTGATTTCAGTCTGATCGAGCTCTCTCCAACAGTTGCTGTTAGATCATACAAATACGCTTTCTTTGCAGCGGCTGGTGCGACACAAACAACATTCACGAAACTCCCCACAGTCTCAACAGACCGGCTGAGGATAAAAACTGTACTCATGTTCTTTTCTTGCAAAAAAACATGCTTCTGATTTTTGTCCAATGAGAGTGAGATCACCTCATTAAAACAAAATAGTTTGGATGACTGTGAATGTTTCAGAGCAAAGTGCGCATACACAAACTTGGAGAAGCTAGCAAAGTCACAACCAGTATGAGGGCATGAAATAGCAGCATAATTGCATATCTTTTCATGAGCAAGCTTCTTATTGTAACTAAATTTCTGCAAGCACCCACGTGGCATGTTTCTACATGCAACTCTCACTGATTCAAGAACCTTCTCAATGGCCCGGCAGCGGTTGTATCCAATTGGCCAGCAGCAACTTGCACATTTGTTCTTCATTGTGGTGCAGCATGATGCACATGCTATATGTCCATTCTCACACTAAAGATAAACCAAACATGAACCTATCAGATCAACTAACATAATGATAGTGTACAATTTCCATATATAAAGCCAATAAGTTTCTGCTAGGAATGAAAGTTAGCTCAAATTCCGTGACAAAGTAAAATGAAGACATTTGACAGTGTATTCTCTGACATACAGCTTGAACTTAAGATAACAGTGTTCAAGTCAAGAAAGGCAGCGTTTGCTAAACAAGGAAAAAATATCAAAATTGACTTCACAAGGAGGAACTTCACTTAGCTTTGAAACAACCATGCATACTCTCGAAATAATTGTGGCAAAACGAAATGTACCCCACAGTGTCGTAGAAAAGTTAGCTACTTATCAACAACTCAAATTAACCTAATTTCTGTTCACCCCTTTTAACAAGCCAACTAAATCCTCAATTCAATCACTGGCTCCCTTAGTGACATCATGCACCAGCCAGTAATCACCTTAGGTTCAAAACTTCGAAAAGCTTGAGATTTTCAATCTCTTGGAAGTTTTATGCAACAAAAAGCTAATGCCATAATACAAACACTGTATTAATAAAAGCCATAGCAAATGCCACAATTAGGTCCTTCATTTAAGTTTCCAAATTGCCACATTATAAAGGCACAAATCTTAAGGTTTAATTCAACTAAGTGTACCAGCAAAACTCAGAGGATATGGCAACATGAGGCACAAAACAATTGTAGTTGGTCTATACGTTTAAGGAATACAAATTGAAGGAAGAGCTTTCAGATGCTGCGTAAAATAGCGATATTGAATAATTTGGAAGGAACAACAGAAGGTTCTCGGCATCTAACAAAACAGGAGATGAATGAATTCAATTCCATACGAGGATCAACTCAAAAACCAGTTGTTCAATCTCCCACAACTAAGTAAGAAGATTTAAATTCAACAGACATCATGAGATACGAACTTTACCCATCTCAGCCCTAATTCAGACTATAATTCATAGAAATGGTAATTGAATGAAAAGTCAAGGAAGAAAAACAGATAAGATAGAACCAATCATAATTTGGAAAGAAAAACTTAACTTGCGAGAATGACTACCAAACCCTAATCCAATACACTAATTTTGGTTGATGATAAAATGGATCAAATTAACATCAATTCGGGCCTTAACCATGAAATATCACATAATAATTTTGATTCAAACTTGGCAATTTATTGTGAAAAATTGGAACCTGATAAACGGGCGAGCAGAGGGGTTCATAGCAAATGGGGCAATCGAGAACATCCGGATCCGTTAGGGTGACGGAAACGGACCCGCTGGAGCCCTCGGGCTCATGGCTCGCGTCACTTCCACTCGCTGTAGGATCCGCCCGCGCTTCAGCGGGTTGTACCACGTCGCTGCTTCGAGGAGTTGGTTGCTGTTGTACATCTTCTTCCTCTTCACCCGATTCTTCCGTGGAGGAATCGGATAACGAATCGGACCATGATGTCTCCGAATCGTCTGTGCTTTGATCGCCTTCCGAAACTCTCTCCTCCGGCGGTGTAATTCGCTCGACCTGAGGCTGCTGAGCGGCGGCGGAACTGGTGGGGCCATCGCGGGAATTTGAGGCGGCGGCTACGGGGCGTTTGCTTATGACGGTGTTGATTCGGGGGCGTTTGGGTAAAAAGGGTCTATCGGTGGGGCGGTCTTCGTCTCCATCTTCATCCCCATCCACTGAAAACCTCGCCATTTCTCTTTCTGCAGTCAGGAAATTATGGGAATTTACCGATATTTCCATTTTTATTCTCTTCTTTATTTGTGCATTAGTCATTTTTACACTCTGTTGCAAGTTAGTCCCTTTGATTTGCTATATTTGCGATACAGCCACGGATTTTATTTGTTGTGTAAGAGTCATGCACATTCTACTAATCAATATCATCATGTTATTTGATTCATAATTTTTTGTTTAAAATTTAATTGGGTCTCTGAATTTCATGTGGGTGATGGTTGGGTACATGTGTTTCTTATTTTGTTAGGTTTGATTTGTTTTTAGTTCTTAAAAATTGACATATATTTCAACTTGATATATAATTATTGCTAATAATAATAATAATAATAATAATTCAATCAAATCAAATTTTCACTATACTACAAAATTCAAGCCAATTAAAATAAACAAGCATTGGAAAATATAGTTTAAAAAATTTAAATTGTTAATGAATCGTAATCTCAATATTAGATTTCTAACTTGATATGTCGAAATTTCACATGTAAATTCATTTTAAAATTAGATACATGCGTACAATATAATACTCTGACATGCAAAGCCGGTTGATAGGACAACTATTTTTTTTCATATTTTTAATGTCACGACGTTTCCTTAAAACAGAACAAAGTTTAAAGATTAAGTTAAAATGTCTTTGAATTCTAAGCTACTCACTAGTAGGTGTAAGTTTATATTTTCTGACTTTTCATACCGTAAATAATCAAGTTACTAATCTACAAGTAGAATCATAAATTGCTCCAATGTAATACTATTTATATGTTAAGTGATCATTGATCATCTTTAGTTTTATTTTATATTGTTTATTTTTCCAATCGAACTATCAATCGCAATTAGGGAATGAGTGCCAAGCTTTTACAACATTGCTTCCATAATTAAGAATAATAAATTAGTCACATGTATAGAGATTTTGTGGTGTTTTGGTCTTGAAAGATATAACATATTTGTTTAATTTTTTCTTAAAAAATCACACATTAATATTTATTTTTGTATGCATCACAACACAATACAATTCGAAGACAAGCACAAAGCACATTTTTTTTCTTTTGGACTTAAATTTACAAAATGTGGTTAAATTAGCAAACCAATCTAAAAGCTTATTCCACTTTAAATAAAAAGGACGTCAAAGCTATTTCCGAGTCCCCCGGGACCATTTGCCAATTAACAAAATTTTCGGTACGACGTCGTATTGCCCAATATTCATTCCAATTAAGAACCCCAATCTCGTTTTCTCCAGAAGAAGAATTTCAGCAGAAAAAAAGCAATAGTCGTCAACACAGAGATATGGAGCGGGGTTGTCTAACGTTCGCCGCAGCCTCATCCACTCCTCCCGCTGCCGCCTTCCTGCGCCCCCAGGCTCCAAATTTCCGGCAACCCCACGATAGATGCCGCCAATTACTTCGCATAAGCGCCGCTAATATTAGTAGCACTAGCCAAAATAACGATAATAGCAGGGGAAATTTGTCCGGGAAAGCATTGAAACAGAGCATATCGAGCCAATGGGATGTGTCTAGTTATGCAGCTCCATCATGGCTCCCGAGATTCGAAGAGCTCGACACCACCAACATGCTCCTGCGCCAGCGAATTATCTTCTTGGGCACTCAGGTTTGCTCTAATTCCCTCTTTTATTGCCATGAATTCTAAATTTTGAGATGGACTTTTTGTGTTTTGATTATTCTGTCTAGCCCTTTTTAATCTGGGCAGCTTGTAAAAAATGAGCTTTGCGCTTTCTTTTTTTTGGCATAATGGCATTGTTATTTTCAATTCTTCAGTTGAAATATGGATAAGTAAATGGATATATACCTGCACCTGCGTATTAGCGTAGGATTTGATAATAGATTGTTATGCTGTCCAAAATCAAGCTTAGGAATGGATTTTGGTTTTATGTGGTTCATGAGTAATTACCAGTCATAATTGATTTGTGATGGACTTTATCTAATCCTCCCCTCGGAAACTGTTTGACGACGGACAGATAGATGACGTGACTGCAGACTTCGTCATAAGTCAGCTGTTGTTGCTAGATTCCGAAGATCAGAAAAAAGACATCAGATTGTTTATTAATTCACCTGGTGGCTCCGTTACTGCTGGTGAGTCAGATTTTTTACGACATATGGGAAATTTTTTATGCTTTCATGAAATAATTTAGATGACTAATAACATTTGGCCCAGGACTGGGTTTTGGGAAGATGGTATTGGTAGCTTTTTATGGTTTTTGCTTATATTTGACAAGGATTAACCTTACATTAACTCGAGTATGCAAACAATATTAACAATCTGCGACTGCCTGGAGTTGTAGTATAGCATTTTTAGCATTGAGTTTGGGAGTTTCGAATTAGAAGCAATGTGAGTTATAACATCTGGCAGTCATTGATATCTACGTGGCATCGCCTGCATTCCCTCCCTGAAAACAGAACCAACCACTTCTGTTTGAACATATCCCGAGCTTCTTTCGCATGTCATTCAGCCTTTGGTAGCCTTTTATCATTGTCATTCAGACTCATGCTGTTTTGTTCGTGGTACATGTTATATGATATGTATCTTGGCATTACATTCTATTATGAGACCCATTACGATGATGAGGATTGAGGACTATATGCAAGTAAGCTAGTCTAATTGTTCACTGGAAAACACAAATCAACTTTTGCAGAGAGTTCATTTTCTTGGACGTGTATGGTCCCTTTAGAAGTTTTTATTAAATTAAGTTGCTAGGGAATTGCACTTTTACTTATTTTTTAAATGCATAATGAAACCCATTGGCTTTTCAATGTGCAAATGACAAGAATTCCTTGAATTACGTTTTAAACTAGTGAAGTCCTTTCTTTCAATTGTCTCTTGTAGGAATGGGTATATACGATGCCATGAAATTGTGCAAGGCAGAAGTATCTACCATTTGTATGGGTCTTGCCGCATCCATGGGGGCTTTCCTCCTGGCCTCTGGTACTAAAGGAAAGAGGTTCTGCATGCCAAATGCTAGAGTGATGATCCATCAGCCTCTTGGAACATCTGGTGGCAAAGTATGTTTGTATCTTTGTTCCTTTTTGTGCTCGTCTTTGTTCTAATCTTATTTATATCAGTTATAAGCGAGACGAAGTGCTGATAATGTTGATGAGGTGCATGACAATATTGTGGCCATTGTTATAAGATGACAATATTTCTTGATTTGTTTTGATGATTAGGTATGGAAGTCTTGGTATGATTAGAGGCATCGATAGTTTGAAATTTCCCTATCTACCGTTTTCCTTATTGTTTGTTTAAAGTTTGATCACACAATATATTCGAACTCAAATTGCTACCATCAAATAAACTGAGTATAAAGCAGGGAACATTCCCCAGCCTCCCATAAAAAGAAAGTTGTTTGCAATTGAGATGAATTGTATTTCCAAAATTGAAATGCTTAGGAAGTAGGAAGTCAGTTTCATACTGCAATGTGTCTAAGAAGGTTGTTAGCAGGCATACAAGACATATCTGCTTCAATGGCTTGAGCTTCTTTTCCATTTCTTGTATTAGGATGACTCTACTCACGACAAATGAGGTATCAATTGGATCTTAAAATCTAGTTGTTCTGTAGAAGAATACAGTGTTCAAGCTTGCACGCCTCAGTAACTTGCTTTTTGTAGCCTGAAAAAGATATCCCTTTTACATGTATATGCTACGATCATTCATATCAGATCGTTACCATGGTGGCCATATCTTTTGAAAGGGATTAAAAAGGACTGGCTCTAAAGTTATCAAGGGTCTGATTATTATACTCATTCTAGGCTCACCGTATCTTGTTGCTTGTCTTCCATTCATACTCATTCTAGGCTCACCGTATCTTGTTGCATATCTTCCATCTAGGCAACAGAGATGAGCATACGCATCAGAGAAATGTCTTATCACAAAGTTAAGTTGAACAAGATATTATCACGAGTCACAGGGAAGCCAGAATCACAGGTTGGCTATTAAGCTCCCAGGAACCCTAGCCCTGCCTTTCATGATTTTTACTCTGCTTGTGTGGTTGTATGCTTTTTGCAGATTGAGGTAGATACAGACCGTGATAACTTTATGAGCGCCTGGGAGGCAAAGGAATACGGGTTGGTGGATGAAGTCGTGGATGATGGCAAGCGTGGCCTTGTGGCACCAACTGGAGATGCTTCGCCCCCGCCCAAAACACGAGTTTGGGATCAATGGAAAGTCGAAGGCAGTAAAAAAGCCAAGAAGAATCTACCCTCTGAGGAAAGGATGCTGCAAAATGGACCCGTCGTTGGTGAATGAAGCACCAATAATTCAGTGACAAAGGATCGACGGTTTGAAAGAGTTTTTAAATGCTCTTTACGTCATTTAATTGTTTCATGTTATAAATTGCAACATATTGGCGAATCAAAAAAGAAATATCACATTTTTGCTGTTTGTAGTTAGACAAATTTATCAGAAATGGTGAAGATTGTAACATGGAAACTGAATTATACAGTATGTTCGAAGCTGATTCCATGGATTTTGATAATTTGCTTAGTTATAGTCCATCGGTATAATATTTTGTGTGTCCATAACTTCATTGCATGGTTTTATTTGTCATTGAATCTGTAGTAAGTAGTATCTGATATGTTTGCAAAAAACTAATTAATTTTACTACAAGAAAAAAATAATTAATTCATTACCATAAATAGTAAACAATTGTGCGATTACTTTTATTTCAATTGGGCTATGAAATATAACTCAATTGCATCAATTGATGGACCAAAGTTATCCTTAATAAATCGAATCCAAACCATTTTTTGGAGGTGGAATTTGTAAATTTGAAGTTAATTATAGGCCTTTTTTATTATTAAATATTTTAAATAATACTTCATCATTCTCATTTCAATAAATCATCTTACCTTATTTGGATGTCCCATTTAGCACTACCTAATATAGAAATCCAATACATAATCAACATAACTTATTATTTCCATTATATGCTATTGGGTCCACATGTTTTATCTATTTCTCTTACTTTATTAATTAAAATTAATATTTATCTTTTTGGATAAATTTATCCTCAACAAAAATTAACTTATCTTTCATGTTTTGTTATAAATTATTCATTTCTTAACATTCATATATGAACCTTAAAACCTATTGAAATGAGACACAAAAAGTATGTAATTATAAAATAATGTATGGACATAGTTGCTTGCTAACTTTGCCAAAACGCCATTAATAACCTACAAATTACATAGGAAAACGTTAAATTACACTTGGAAAACCCAATTCTTGTATAATATAACAAACTACATTTGAAAAATTAAATATGACAGACTTAGACCTATAAAGATATTAGTGGATTTCAAAGTTGAGACATTTGGTCTTAGAAATACCTAGTTTACTATTAGGCTCCCAAGGGAACAAGGTAACTTCATAAATCCTTTACCAACATTAGCTCCTTATAATAATCAAAGTAGCAGTGTTATCCAAATGCGTAGCTAGCAAATATTCTGTTTGGAGGCATAAAGTGGGCGCTTTACGCTACAGATTTATGATCACAAAGTTGAAGTCTTCACGATTCTAATTTCTTTTCTCCCAAGTGTCCTTCAGTTTCACCACACAACCCATTCTTTCAAGTTATAAATTTTCTAAATTATGAACCTCTATAATACTAGCTAACAAAATAAGTTATACTATTTTTTTTCTGAAAACAACAAATAATTGCTATGTAAACTTTTATATCTCTGTTTTTGGCATGTCTACAAATTATAGACCAATTTCCCTATTGAGAGTACATAATAATTTTTGGTGTTACTGAAATACCCCTATTTAACGCACTTGAGGAAAAAAAATGATATCAAAACCATGAACGTAATTACTTTTTTTTAGGTTTTGTCACGATGATATTATCCCCTGACAGTTGAGCATATCTCCCCATACGTATACGAGACATAGTCGGGCGAGAGAAATTTCTAATTAAAACTACCTCTGTATATATAACAGTTGCAGGATCTTAATTAGTTTTTTTTTTATATATATAAAAATATATATTTGATCTAAATCTAATTAATCCATTACTTAATCACACATCTCATCTCATGATGCCACACCAATGGTAAAATAAATAATATAAGATCCATAACAATTCGAAAATATATATAATTCCCCAATTAGATCTAGGGCATTGTTATAGATTTATGTGTGTTGGATAAGGGGTTGGTTTCTTGTGAGAATTACATTTTTTATGAGAACGTGACACTGCACTAAACGTGTAAAGTCAATGTATTGTTCATCTTGAAATTATCTGCACCAAAAAAATAAAAGATTTCGCCCCTAATGAGATTCAAATTCAAGTGATGTATTAATTCACCGTGTAGATCTTTGTAATCAAAGAGATAAGTTGGTTCTCCTTTCTCAATTTAAATAAGAGTTTTCATTTAAACTTCCTCCTATCTAAGATAGATAAAATAGAAAACACTTTTTGTGAGTAAATTATGAATCAATCTGATAATATATTGATCGTTATATGATCAATTATCATTATGGTGGGAAAATTAAACTTGCATACATATGCTATATGCATGGTACGTGTGATGAGTTGCGTAAGTTGCATGTTGCTTCAGGAGTTGAGCAACAATACTTTGTCCTGGATGACAATCCATGCCATTTCCTAAATTTTGGAACTTGATTTACATCATACCACATTCACTTTCAGTTACATTTGGCATTTTATAAATACTTGTTTGGCGGCTGACATTTATGATCATTAAATGCATAAATCAGACGTTTTGAAAATTAATATTTTATAAAACGATAGACATTAATGAAAAGATTGTTAGAGTACTGTAATCATATATATACGTCGTCGTTTCATGGAAACTTAAGAAGATTCAATACCTGCATGTATACCTATCAGTTTCATTAATTAATATAAGTTTGAAATCGCAGTATCATGCATTTTATATATCTTGTTCTACTCAAACACTTTACCAACTTAGATAGTTGTTGATTTAAAAGGCCCGATTAATTTAAATTAAATTCTTGGACAAGATAGACAATTATTTGACTTGCTCACGCAAAATAATTCGTTGCTGCGAATTAAGGTTTCATCACCACCCCATCGCCCTCTCTCCTTTGCAATAAGTTACTCCAAAGCAACTTCACACAAAACTTCAAAGCATAGACGTGGCCCACTTTAATCTATTTCTGTTCCAATAAAACTTCACACTCATACGCCACCTTCTATTACAATTAGTGTTTCCTAGGAGCATTAACATGTATCGTCTGCATGCATACACCTCTCTCTCTCTGCCTTTCTCTCTACATATATATATAAACCACCCAAACCCTCTCAATTAATTTGCAGTATAGTTTCTCACCATTTAATTTTCGTCTAAAATGGCGGCAACTACTTTCTTACCGGCTAACCCTAAATTACCCCAAAAACGAATTTCTACGATGAGAAACGGCCTCGTCGCAAAAAGGGTTGCAATCCACGCGCAGCAAGGTGGAGGGGAGGGGAAATCGGATGATGAGAACATGATCGTGCTGAGAATGAGGATCAAGAAGATTAAGGTGATAGAGAGCGTTGGTGGCGGAGGAGAAGGAGAAGAAGGGGTGGTGCCGCCTTCGTTGCCGGAATGGAAGGAGTGGGAGAAGAGGGTTTTCACGCACTACCACGAGGGGGTTTTAGACACGGTGGGGTTGCTGCAGTCGTATCTGATGAATACGCGGCCGAGCGTGGCCTTGGGGGTGGTGGCGCTGATCGCGATGACTGTTCCTTTCTCCTCGTCAGTCGTCGTCGCTAACGCACTGAAGGTGGCTAAGGGGTTGCTCGCCGGCAGCCACGTCTGTATAGATATTGATTTTTAGGGTAATTTTATATGTGTGTGTATATGATATTTTATATTATATATAATAGTTAGGTAGATTGTTTTTTATTAGTAATGATGTGTATTTTGATTCAAGTTTGGAATGTGATTTGCTTTGAACAAAAATGAGATTGTAATAAAGAGTATATTACTATTGATTAATGTGGATCATATGATTATGTTTTGCTTCTTTTTTCGTCTCATAATAGGATGGCTTTTGATATATACGTTATCCTTTTATGTAGAAATTTGAATTCGGAGCTCTCAGCAGCTTGGATCGTTTGTCCCAATATTTTGTGTATCTAACTTATTATTTTAACATTATTTATAATAAAAAGAAAAAGTATTATATTATGCTGCATTTATTGATAAAGATAAAATTAAAAAAAAAATATGTATACCCTAATTATAAAAATATCAATCTTAATTATTAATTATCTAAAATTTGAAAATTGAATCTTAAAACTAATTATTTAAACATTTTAATAATAAATGTAAAACAAAAAAATAATATAATCAACCATAATTGCTAGACGAAAATTGAAGGAGAAAATGAAAAGAAATAGTGGTACACAAGTAGTGGAATGCCTCAAATTGAATATGGGATCTCATGTGCTCTTTTGGTGCCGATAATTGGTGGAGTATTGCGTTTTGGTCTCACCATTTCATGTTTCATTAAATGTCGTCATGTATATTATACTAAAGTCCCTATATTATGAAAATTAAAGACATTGCAATAAACATATAAAGTCCCTATATTATGTGCATTTTAATAAATGAAATTAAATGAAAATTTTTGTCTTCATGGATTTCAGCTGCACTCACTCGGCAAGCATCTATGAAAGATCTTTCGCGATCAAAAGACTGCAAATGATTCTCTAGTTTCATAATAAAAATAGATTTTTATTTGAGCATCTTTCATCATAAATATTCACATGTATAAAAATATATATTAATAAAGTAAAATAAATAAATATTTGTATAGAAACTGTAACTATAACTATAACTATAACTATAACTATAACTATAACTATATATATATAGGGTTGCATTAGGGTCAAACTAGATCTCTAATGCATAACTAAGACCAATTATAAACCCTTAGATTAGAAAATAAACGGTTATGATTAGATATAAACGTGTGTCATTATAACATCTATTGTAATATCATTAAAAGGCTAA
>JAYDZE010399801.1:0-16924 GCA_034509125.1 Monilaria moniliformis | reverse complement strand
CTACATTTTACAAATAACTTAATTACGAATTTATATATAAAATTGAAGTAAAAAATGATAAAATGATAAAAATTGAAGTAAAAAATGATAAAATGATAAAAATTGAGTTGTGGCTGATTTGTGGCTGAATTTTTTGGGGCTGAGATAATGGTATTGTGGCTGAAAAGTAAAATGCTACGTGGCAGCTGAAAATTGAGTTGTGGCTGGATTTTTTGGGATTGGGTTAAGGATGCCCTAACAAATAATTTACATTTACTTATATTTTGAATTTGTTTAATACTTGTATTTTATTGTTGAATATGTCGTTCAATTTTGATTATCGCCTAAATAATCACAATAATCATCTTAAACTACCATTATAGTTTATAGTTCTGTCCCTTATATTATTAGCAAAAATCTTCAGAAAAACTATGCAGGAAAAAACAAAACAAAGAACAAATGTAAATGTAAAGCAGAATGATTATGAATTTATGTCTGCCAAAGCTTGCAAGGTGCCTCCACAGGTTAGTATTAATGGGGTATTTGGTAGGCATGTTAGGATTGTGTATGATAGTTAAATCGTGTTAGTATTTATGATAAAATTTATGATAGAAAGATAAATGATTTTAGTAGGTTGTTTGGTAAGTAAAACAGATTGTGGGATAAAAATAGTTGAAGTGTTTGGTAGTATAGATTGTATTATAGATCAAGTGTAAAATAACCATTTTACCTTTTTCAAAAAATAAAATACTTTTAAATTAAATGAATAATTATCTTAATTATTAATTTACTAAATGAAATTATTGATTTATTAATTAATAATAATATTAACTAAATAAATTAATCAAATGAAAAATATATAATGAATTTATCATAATACTTAATGAGATTAGTTAATTAGTTAATAACAAGATTAATTAAATAAATAAATTAATTTATCTTTTTACTAAATTAATTAATTGTTGCTTTAATTAGTGTAAGCAAATTTGAGAATTTGTAAGAGTTATTGCTGATTAATAATTTAAAAATGGTAATTAATTTTACTTATTAACCAAAATAGATGATTAATTATATTTTTTTTACCTTTTTTGTTAATTAATTAGTAAAGAATAATTAATGGTGTTTGCTTCACCATTTCTGTTCGCCTTTTTCGTTCACCATTCAACTAAATTTCCATTTCCGACGATAAACTAAGGTAAACAAGAACATAATAAAAAATCTCCAAAGGCCATTTCCACAGCCCATTTCCGGCGATAAACCAAGAACAGAATTGAAAACACAAAATCATAACATCTCCAAAAATGAAATCGAAATCTTAACAGCCCCAAAATCGAAGTCGAAAATCATAACAAACCCAAAATGAAAACCAAAAATCACCAAAAATTGATCGATTGTAGAACCAAAAACCACCATAAATTGTAGAAAAACAAAACCAAAATCACCAAAATTGATGAAATTGGGTATAAATCGAACCAATGATAGACGAAATAGCTCAGATCTAAAACATACCGAAGCTAGAAGGCTTCGTCGGAAACCATGGCTGCAAACACAGTGTGCTCGTCGGCCGGTCTGTGTTTGCCGCGCCAAGATCCGAACGATCACCATCCCTTCGCATCCTATCTCTTTCGCCCATCTAGATCATCACTGCCATTACCAAATACACAAAATCGTGCCAAAAAAATGAACGGCCAATAGAAATTTTCTCGGTGGTGAAGAATCGGCCCAAGAAGAAGAAGAGCAAGGACGAAGGTGGGAAAATAGTTGCAGCGCCAATTAAAACAAGGTGGTGAAAGGAGTTGCAGCGATAATTAAATCGCTGCCTTCTCCACTTTCGCTGTCGTCGCCGCCTCGCCTCACCGCCATGTTCGCCCCTCCTCCGCCTTCACCTCGCCTAATCGCCGACTTCGCATCTCATCGCCGTCGCCACACTTTTGGCCAAGAAAAAGATAGATGCAGTTGAAAGGGTAAAGAAGGAAATAAGTGAAGTTAACATGAATCACTGTTCAACCGTGTAACCTAATCGACCCATTTTGGCCAGATAAACAAACTCTCTCCAACATGCAAAAACAGTGCCCAACGCGCCAATCGATTGATACGTACAAAATAAACGTACGTATGATAGGGAAGACTTCGAGTGTCTTCAAGCTCCCGAATAGGGGGTGAAGAAGGGAGAATGCATATCGAGGAAATACGCGTAAAGAGACGAAGAGGGGAGAAGCTCCTGACGGCGTGTAGAGAGAGATTAGGTTTAATTAATTTCTTCCTTTTTTCCATAATGATAAAGTCTAAACCTATTTATCTAAATAAAATTACAAGATATGGGAAGATATCCCTCAACATAAGGAAAGATAAGAAATCACTTAACAAGATTGCAAGATATGGAAAGATATCAAAGATCTTGTCGTACAAGGAACCATCGTGTATCCTCTTGGCCCGAGCCCATGACGTGTTCCACTTCTTCCTCTTGGTCCAGGCCCATGTTGCTATCCACGACATTGTTGGACTCACAGCCCACTTTCCCGTCGTCAATTCTCTGATCCACTTCATGCATAACATCGAGACGGGCCGCCATTTAACACGGGCTGACATAGTTATGAATTATGGACACCAACCATTGAAATAACCCATGTTAAAATATCCTTACATGGATAAACACATGAACCACCCCCCTAATTGTTCACCATGTGAGATTAATAAATATATACATACATTCATATAATAAGTAAGAATTTTATTTTGTAATTATACTCTAATTTGGATAATATAATATATTTTAGCTGCAATATAATATATAATGTCAATCCATTTTCTTCCAACTGGTACTTTAGATAAACATGTAGACATTATTTGACGAGAGAGAGAGAGATTACAGAAGAATTGCGAAATCATTGATGGTATAATCATATACGACACATTTAGATTGATAGTTTAATTAGGTTTATTTTAATTTAATCGTGTACTTTATGTTTCTTTAGTTTAACCGTGAAAATAATACTAGTTTGTTTGTATTTATGGTAACATTTGATTCTAACTCTTCAAACAGGATGGAAATGGAAATTGAAAATAAAACAAACCTTTTTAGAAACAAAACTCAATAAAAATTCCATTAATGGACCTACAAATGAAAATTAAATAAAATTTATTATTTATAAATATCCATGTGTAACCAAATCTTTAGATAGTAGGTTAGGAGGAAAATGAACATGATATGCTATAAAATGCAATGATAATACGTAAATAATATTGCAATCATAACGTGGATTGTCATATAATAATTTTGGAATACCAAAAAGTTAATAGAAGTTTATCATAATTCTCTAAAATGATAATAGCATCATTTCATAATTTAGTTATAAAAAATTATGCGACATTATGCCATGGGTATTAAAAGCAAGATATTATGAAAGTATTATACGTATTATTACGAAGTATTTTTTTTTCCTTTTGATAGCAGATTACAAGTGTTCTAAAAGATTAAATTAGAAGATGCTTCCCTCAATTTGTGACAAATATGAATCTTCTAAAAAAAAAGTTAAAAAGAAAAGAATGTACTCTTAAAGTAAGAGAGCCACGTGGCAGTCGTGAGCAGCATCATAACATTACTAGGATAGCTCGCGAGGCACTGGATTATTACCCGTCGCCTTCTTCAGACGCTTCTGTAGAAAATTCCTTAATTTTGATCAATTACCCCTTCCACTCAGATCTAATTCCACAATTTTCACAAAATTCACACACATATACACACAATCACCTGTATCTCCACGTAATTGTCGAATCTCGTGCTGAAAATGTCGAGCGACGACGAGTTGGATGAGGACGAGCTGTTGCAGATGGCTCTGAAGGAGCAATCGCAGCGCAATGTCAATTACCAGAAGCCGGCGTCGTCTAAGTCGAAGCCTGTGCGCAACTACGTCCAACCTCCGGCAAGCCGCGGGGCGGGTGGCGGCGGCGGCAGGAGCGCCAACGCGGCGCAGCATCAGAAGAAGGGGACCAATAAGCAAAAGAAGCTTTCATTGGATGAAGACGACGATTCGGAGGTGGAGATGCTGAGCATTTCATCCGGCGACGAGGATGATCGCGGCAGCATGGCTGCTAAGAACCGCGGCGGCGGTAAGAAAGATGAAGACAGGGCGTGGGATGGGAAGGAACCGAGTTGCTGGAAGCATGTTGATGAAACTGAGGTATTGTGTATCTGATATGCTTGAGTATACATGTATGCAGGCACGTGCAAACTGGATCATTTATTGCTGTGGATTCTTAATTTAGTTGTTAATTCAAGTGGAGTTTTTCTTAGTTTTGATTCAAAGCTGAGATTTATGGACATTGCTATTTATGGTGTTTGGAGTTTGGAGGTTGTTTGAGTGTAAGCTTAACTGATGTGTTAGTTTACTTTAAAGGAGGCATTTCACGACTGCATAAGAGTGGGAGCTAGTTTTTCTTTCATATTTGTTTTCCTCAATCCATGTGAATCACCAAAGTTGACTGCAGGCTACTATTGTTTTCATATTTATTTTCCTCAAATTATGTTAATTGCAAAAGTTATCGAGCGACTAGTGCCAGTGAGAAGGGAAATGCTGAATATTTACTATTTATTATACTCTAATATATGGAAACAACTTATACAAGTGAAGTTATTCCTCAGCTGGCTCGGAGAGTCCGTGAAATGAGGGATGCGAAAGCAGTTCCTGTGCTTCCAAAGTATGATAAGAAGCCAAAAAATTTAACCAGTGTACAGTCACTTCCCCGTGGCATGGAGTGGGTGGATCCTCTTGGATTGGGGTAAAACATCAAATTTGAGCCTCTTTCCCTCCTTTAAGTTGCTTATTGATTGCTTGCTAATTTACTTGTATGTGGCCAGGCTAATTAACCACAAGACGTTTAGATTGATCAGCGACAATATAGCAAGTGCCACATTCACCACTGACGTGGAACCTCTTGATCCAAGTGCACGGGGTATTTGCTTTAGTATATTAACGTTATGTAGTGTATGTCTTTTATCCTAGTCATTAACAGCTCATATCCAGAGGCCGCTTTCTTTAAGGATGAAACCTTTTATATGGAGGTTGCTCCAACTTTATGTTGGTTCTCACACCAGAAAATATGGGGCAAAGGCTCTGTAAAAGGGATCCATTAAAAGTTATTTTTGCCGAATGCCAGAATCGTGAATTCACTATTATCATGATTTCTTGAACATGGACGGCTTTTTGGAAGAGGCAAGGACTTCAATATTAGACATGATTAAGTGTGGTGGTAGCTGTTGCTCTTGTGTGATTCAAGTTACAGAAAATTCTGTGTGAATAAAGATATTGCTGATTAGATTTAAAGGCATCCCTATTTGCATTGTTTTGCAGAAAAATTAAACTATTACTCGGAGAACTTTGATGCAAAACTTTTTTTATCACGAGTCCACCTAGATACTAGTGCGGCTGAATTGGAAGCTGGTGCTCTTTCATTAAAGATTGATCTTAAAGGACGCACCCAACAGAGAAAACAGTTGGTCAAAGAGAACTTTGATTACTTTGTTTCCTGCAAAACAACTATTGATGGTCAATTGGTATGGTATTTGATATTTCTTCAGTGAATACACTGAACTTCTAATATGCTTGTGTTTGTTGCAGATATTGAATCAAAGTTGAAACGAATTGAGGAAGACCCTGATGGTGCTGGAACAACTCACTTGTTCAATAGTATTGAGGGAGTTAGTTCACTTGCTAATCGTGCTTTTGGACCTCTTTTTGAGAGACAGGTAGGTAGGACCCAAATCCTGGAGTAGTTTATTGATACACTAATAATTGTTATCCTTGAATAGATCTAATTGAAACAATGACACTATTCAAGGCTCAAGCGGAGAAGATTAGGTCCGTCCAAGGAATGCTTCAGAGATTTCGAACACTATTTAACCTGCCCAGTGCAATTCGTGGTAACATTAGTAAGGGTGAATATGATTTGGCAGTAAGAGAGTACCGAAAAGCGAAATCAATTGTTTTGCCTTCTCATGTATGTCTTACTTCTTTCACATTAAGCACCTACCATTACTCAAAATCCAAGCTCTTTCTTTTTTGTATTTTATTTTTTATTATCTCCGTTTGGTTTCTTATAGTTCTTTCTTCTGGCAAATGCTCAATGTCTCATCCAGGATTAGTGATTTAAACACAAGCTTCTAAATAAGGCATATTTGGCACTCCAGAGAATTTTGACGGCTAAGCAATTGTTGCTCATCTCATCATATAATCGTCTGACTTGATTCATGCTGATATTTTACCTTGATTTTTTTTTTAATTTTTAATTTTGTGTATCAATTTAGATTTCAGAGCTTGAGCTTTATGTCCCTCTTTTACTTATTATGTGTATGAATTCTTTTTCATACCCCCCCTCTCATTGGTGTCCTCTGACATAGTAGCGTGCTGAAACAACTTTAAGTGTATCTTTTTGCATATAACTTTTCTTATCATACAGGCATGCTTTGAACATTCTTTTGCTTTATTTATTCTATGTTCATTATTCTCCCAAGAAAACTGCTTAATCTTTTCCATGGGAATGGGGATGTCAGCTGATTCTTCTTTAACCTTCTTTATGTGTGGAACTTATTGAACTTTCAGGTGGGAATTCTCAAACGTGTTCTTGAAGAGGTTGAAAAAGTAATGCAAGAGTTCAAAGCCATGCTTTACAAGACCATGGAAGATCCAAATATTGATCTAACAAATGTAAGATCTGTCATATACAAGTCTAGATATAGAGTTGCTGCGGGAGATACCTTACTGGTCATGTTATGAGAGGAATTGATATAGATGTTGGCCATCTGGTTCTTTAGGCCTTCTTGATGTCATCAAGAGAAATATTATCTTTCTCCCAGAACAAGAAAAATATTTTAGAATAAAGATATGAAGAAAAGGAAAACATGTCAAGAATTAAATGTATGTTTAAATCTAGTATTTTTGTTCTAGTTTTTTGAGCATGTTGTAATTGGATGAATGACCATTCCTTTTGGGCCATAATCATCAATCGGTATTAACTATGAATTCATAAAACAAATGCTAGTTTTTATCACCCAGCCTTTCAGTTAAGCACAAACCTCTACCTTTTACGATATGTATCTATGGCTGATTGCTTAATTGGTTATTTGATGTTTCTGTAGCTTGAAAATACTGTGCGGCTTTTACTGGAGCTTGAGCCTGAGTCCGATCCTATAAAGCATTACTTGAATATACAGGTGCGAAGTTTCTAGCCCTTACTCTAACCGTCCACTTATTTTATTTTACTGTAAATATAATTCTAATCACCCTGTAATGGTGGTTATTTAAGTATGTTCTCTGTATACAGGATATTTGTGCAACATTCATATGATAGAAAATGAGATTATTGTAGTTCTCTTATGCTACCACTCGATTATATGTGACTTTTCATGAGCGCGCTATAACTGGTGAATTGTTACGCTGAACTTTGGTGTTACCTGTGCCACAGAACCGTAAAATTAGAGGGTTGCTTGAAAAATGCACTTTGGCTCATGAAGCGAGAATGGAGAATATGCAGAATGAGCTTCGTGAAAAAGCACTCTCTGATGCTAAGTGGAGGCAAATTCAGCAAGATATGAATCAATCAGTAAGTGCAAGACTTAGAATTCTACCAAATTTGTATTTAGCTGGTGTCCTTCTGCCTAACAATTACGATGTTTTGTTTACAACTATCAGTCAGCTATGGATTACTATCTAGCTGGAGATCTACTCCCAGCAGAAATGACTAGCGAAGAACTTGATGCTCTTCGCGGTAGATATATTCGCCAATTAACTGCTGTGCTTATCCATCACATACCTGCTTTCTGGAAAGTTGCACTTTCAGTGTCAAGCGGAAAATTTGCAAAGGTATGTTTTCAAGTCTGCCATGTTAGGTTGCTTTAACTTCACTGATATTAGGGCTTCTCCTCCCGATAATCTGCCCACAAAAATAAGTGGCTGGCAAAACATTTTCTTAGAATTACACATCATGATTTATGCTTCAATACCTGTTACTGCAAGACTTTCTTAAGGTTTATTATGACATATGCTTCTCACTTTTTTCACCTCGGGTTCTATTTTACTATATGTATATTTGATAAACACCTTGGGTTATATTTATTCCACTATTAAGGATTAAGAAATAGATAAATATGTAGTATCCAACACGGACCACAACTTGCCTTGTGACTATTGGTGGCCAATGAGGAACCTGATGTAGTGCTCTGTTATCAAAGTATGAAGATATCTTTTCTAGGAACAGACTTTTTTTTCTTTTTATTTGTTGTTGTGGGTCTTTACGTAACTCATTGAGGATTATTTGTTTCCTGGTATAGTCAATTATATGGTCTTAGCCAGTTCTTGTTGTAATATATGCATCTTCCCTTCTTCAGTCTTCCCAAGTGTCTGCTGATACAAGTACAAATGGTTCTGTGAATAGAGTCGAGGTGGGCGATACTCTTGATGAAGTTGCTGGGATGATACGCAATACTCTATCGGCATACGAGTCTAAGGTAAATGCCTCTTCATTTTATGTTCGGTGTCGGAACTGTCGCAAGGCTTAAAAGGAATCTTATCAGTAATAAAATAAGATACAGAACTCCAAGGCCAGAAATCAGCAACAGAGGTCTGTATTTATGGAGCTCCTTAATGGCTCTTCGAATTTCATCATCAAAAGTAGAGCTGCTGAAGTTTAGTACTTCTAATGACTACACTTGGAATCTTCTTATTAGATTTCGATGCATTTTAGTTTGTGCATTTATAATTTTTTTTGCTTCAAATTAAAACTCAGGTTGCTATTTTCTTATGTGCCAGGTCCTTGGTACATTTCGCGATCTTGAAGAATCCAACATCCTCAGTCCTCACATGAGTGATGCTGTAAAGGAGGTCTCCAGGGCTGGCCAAGCTTTTGAAGCAAAAGAATCTGCCCCTTCAGTTGCTGGTACGATTTAACCCACAGGAAAATGAAATTATGTTTCCAGGCTCCATTTTATACTGAGATTCTTATACTTGAGATATTGTTTTGAGTAGTTTTGCCTTACTTGCAGTCTCTGCATTGAGGACACTTGAATTTGAGATCTCAAAAATCTACATACTCAGGCTTTGTTCTTGGATGCGCAGTTCAACAGAAGAGATATTAAAAGATGAATCTTGGGTTCCTGTGTCTATCTTAGAAAGAAACAAGTCACCGTATTCAATCTCGTCATTGCCTCTTGCATTCCGGGCAGTTATGATCTCCGCTATGGATCAAATCAATGAGTGAGCATCCAAATTCATTCTTTTGGTTTCCATTTTATTGGAATTAGAATTTTCTTGTTCCACTATATGGACTAAATTTATCTCAATCGAACCAAGAAAAAGAAAGAAAATATAGAAACAGAAAAGGGGAATGTAAAAAAATAAGAGAAAAAGCTTTAGGCATGCCAGTATCAAGGATAGAAATTTCGATGATATAAACTTGATGCTTGCAAGTAAGAGTTAATGCAGTGTCTGAACATGTTATGAAATTTAAAGAAGTTTGTAGGTTTGACCATGATCTTTTGTGCAGCAAGGTAAATCTAGTCCAACATTCCATTTCTTCCCTCTTTTCTCTCACCCACATTAGTTTCCCAGCTCCATTGTCCCATTACAACCACATGCTTCACTACTACACTCACATCACACATAAACTGTCAAGACATTTACCTCTCAAAATCATCTTGACCACTGAAATCACCAGCTCACTCGTGGATCACCTACAAAAATAATCAAGCACTATTCCGCTTTTCCTCTTTTTTTATCTTTCAACTCTATCAGTTGGAATGATATTGACACAGCTGCAGGAGCAGTGGATAAATAGAAGGAGAAAGAAAGCAAAAGAAGAGTATTATTTTTTGAGTGCTCTCATTTGAGCATCATATCTTTGTGGCGAGATAGCGAAAATAAAATACTTAAGCCAACAGCCATTTGTGAAAGTTCTCTTGGTGACAGAAACTGGGTCCTGTGTCCTTTTCTTTCTATTTACTTCATGTGTAGATCTGGGGGCCGAGTATAATTACTCTTAAACTACTTCACCAGGCTCTTCAGAGGTGTCTTGTAGCCTCCTCCTTTTTGTTCATTGAAAAAAATTGTCTTAATTTAATGTTATTTTGACCTTCGGTTACCTGAAGTTGATTTTCTGTCTGAAGACTTGTCTAAATCTAAATCCCATGCAACTTTCCTCTCCAAAGAAATTCATTGGCACCTCTCTAGCTGCATCTAACAAATCAATTTTCCTCTCATGCATTAGTCTAGTATGTTGATAACGCATGCCAGAGTGGTAACGCTATTATAGTATAAACAACTGAAGCTAAATAGAGTTGTATGTGAACTGCACTGTACTGAGAACTTTGGGCTCCTATTAGGTATCTTTTCACTGGTCAAATCTCGTTTTCAGGATGCTTCATTCTTTGCGAAGTGAATCAGCAAAATCTGAAGATGCTTTTGCTCAGCTTCAAGAAATTCAAGAATCAGTTAGACTTGCTCTGTTGAACTGTTTGTTGGATTTTGCTGGTATGAAGAATGATGAACTTTGTGCTGAATCTATTAAATATTAATTTGAAATGATTGAGGAAATAATGTCTGGGAGTCTATTTTTTTCGTGGATGCAATAAACAGGTCACTTGGAGCATATTGGCTCTGAGCTTACACAGAATAGGTCAGACATTGGAAGCCTGCACTTCCAAAATGGATATTCTCATGAACCGGTGGAAATATCAGACGATCCTCTTCCTGGAAGTATTACTGACCCACATCATAAGTTGCTGATGGTCCTGAGCAATATTGGGTATTGCAAAGACGAACTTTCTCTGGAACTGTATGGGAAATATAAAAATATATGGCTACAATCCAGGTACATAATAAAGCAACAATTGTATATAATATCTGTGAAAAAGCAGCATCTCTCATCGTAGTGGGGGAGAAGTTGATCTGTACAATTCTAGTATATACTCTGTGAATGTTTATGTGCTAGTTACTTTAACTTCTCCATAAACTTTGCCTGAATAGACTGGTCGTTCTCAGAAACTAATGTGCTCATTCTCCTTTACCTATCATGTTTTCTCCCAATGTTTCTTGCTTTGGCAACCTTCTTTTTATATCTTCTGGGTATTTACATGTTGTAGTTTACTTTTCTATTCAGTGGTAAAGTTGAGGATGATGGTGACATTCAAGAGCTGGTTATATCTTTTACTGGTCTTGAAGAGAAGATCATCGAACAGTATACTCTGGCCAAGGTATGGGAATCGTGTTGGTTTGGCTTGGAAAATTCTTAAGTTCTATAGTGCATATTGATGTGTATTATCATATTATCCAGATACCTATTGCAGGCTTTACCTTATGATATGTATTTGCTAACTGAATTCTAGATAATGAGTTTCCCTATGTGTTTTCTTAATAACCTTCTGCTTGGTGCTATCTGTGATAGGGTGTTGACAATAGTGAACAATGCGGGTTTTGCATTGAATCATAGCAAAATGTTCACTGCAGAAATTAATCGTGATATCTCTCAAGATGTACACTTATTCTGAGTTCATTGTTCAACTCTATTAGGAAGTTTGCCAGGTTGCTCAAAGTATTGCAACTGAGCATCCTCTCCTTGAGTATGTTTAAGTTGCTTAAAGCTGCAATTGATTACCACTCACCTGAAGCTGCTGCAGAATTTGGTAGATATTAATTTTTTTATGAAGAACTTGATACATTTGATCAGTTAAGGAACACATTTCCTGATATTTCCTTTATAGGAATTGTAGTATTGCTAGTTGCATGTTTGAGCTTTAACTGAAAACAATTTCAAACAAATAAAGTAGCAGTCAAAGACCATTATGATTGTGGCTATAAAACTCATCCTTCAGGAAGAAATGAGGGTTCCTGCATTTGAAACTAAAAATACTATAATCATAACTGAAACTAATCAACTGTGGGACTGAAGTTCCCTATTTTTTCTTCTTTCATTTGCTTTTCTTTATTTAATATTTTAAGTATTTTTGAACTGTCAACCTCCAGAAATTTGACTAGTTTGAGAAAAAAATTTGGGCATTTGAGTTATCATTCTGGAAAGTATTTCGTTACTTTCTTCTTCGCACGACATTTGATTTCACACGACATAACTAGTCCTCTAAAAATTTGACAGATCCTGGTAAGTCGGTTTCTAGTTTTGTTCTGAAAACAATTTATCTTGTGGTAGAGTTTCTTGTGTGAATGTCAGCATACTGCTTCCTGTCTCATTTGATAACCCTTTTTGTTTTAGTGCATAAGACTGGTATATGTGTAGTGAGGATTGTTGGTATGTGCAAGATTATTATATTTGATTTCCAGCCCAAAATTTGTGCTTCTGGGATGAAAAATTACCATCTCATTGTATGTTCCTATTGGGGTAAACTGTAGATGTTCAGGTCTGTTGGGTTTAAAATTTCTTGCTACTACTTTAATGCTTCATTCATATCATCATTTGTGCATTGTTTTTCCTAGACAAATTTGATTAGAGCAGCTGCAACAAATTACTTGTTGGATGCTGGAGTTCAGTGGGGAGCAGCACCTGCGGTCAAAGTGAGGATTCTGTATACTTTTTAATTTTTACACTTTGCTGACTTGAAGATGAGTAATATGTATTTCTAATGATACAAAAAATTTGCAGGGTGTCAGAGATGCCGCTGTTGACCTACTTCATACTTTGGTAGCTGTACATGCAGAGGTATATTTTCTCCACCAGAGAAAATTCAGCTTTTCTTCATCCTTTCTCTGTTGTACAACTTAGCAAGTAAATTCAGCTTTTCTTCATCCTTTCTCTGTTGTACAACTTGGCACATTCAAGCACAAATTTCTTGAAGTTCTTTATATCCTTTTCTGAAATTTTGTGCATCAAAATAAGTCTTATGGAGATGGGGAAAGTTACCATTTGCTACCTAGTTTTGCTTTGACCTCTTTCAAGAACGGGGATTTCTTCGTGCAGGTTTTTGCTGGCTGCAAGCCTTTGCTGGACAAGGTTCTCGGAATTCTTGTTGAAGGCCTGATCGATATACTTCTTGGTCTGTTTAATGAAAACAAAACTAGAGATCTCAGGGCACTGGATCCAAGTGGCTTTTCTCAGCTTATGCTTGAGGTAAGTCTATCTGAGGTTTCTTCAGAAACATTGATAACTTTGTGAAGATGCCACTGTTAAGTACTGATGTACAGTTAGTTAACTGGATAGAGTTTTATAGATATAGTTTTATGCTTTTCCTTCTCGTGCTGCATCATAGAGATTGAATACTGAAATATCATTAACATGCCTTGAGACACAGACAAGATTAGAACTTGTTTGCGAAATTTCACACATCGTTTGCTGAGTAAATTAAGCTGTGGGCTTAAAGAATTGAAAATTCAGTGGCATGGAGGGCAACTATTTGTGAGAACATGTTCACAGTGAGAGAGAGAGAGAGGAAAGTGTAATAGTATGCTGCAGTCTGCACACTAGTGTTGTTCGTTTGAGAACTAACTAGTTTCTCGTTATGGCTCTTTTCTTTAATATTTATGGTTTTTCAGCTGATAAGTCATTTTTCCGCAGCTTGAATATTTCGAAACCATATTGAATCCCTATTTCACTCACGATGCAAGAGAGTCTCTCAAGTCCTTACAAGGGGTCCTGTTAGAGAAGGCTATGGAAACCGTCACGGAGTCTGTCGAGACTCCAAATCATCAGCTCCGGGCTACACGTGGAAGTGATGATGCAATGGCAGATGACAGGCAGTCGGGATCGTCTGCATCCCCAGATGACCTCATTGTGAGAAAACACTCAAATCTTTTTTTGTTTTGTTCTATGGAGCTACATATTTTGTTCCCCTGCATGATAAACTATTACTCGCCATTTTCAGTACCATATATCTAAGGTTAAGTAGAGAACTCTAGCTGCTGACCTCAAAAGTATCAAATATCTCTTTTCTGCGATAAGGTAGCTATTGAAAAAGGTAGAAACTAGGTCCGACAATAAGCAGAAACATTGAGATGGAATCCCAAATGTTTCAGTTATTCTACCCATTGCATCATGCTTGTAGCTTCAGGAGTAAACGACTTCGCTTAACCAATTTCTTCACAATGACTTGCATATTCTCGCGTTTAAATTGTTGTTTGCCCAGGCGCTCGCCCAACAGTACAGCTCAGAGCTACTTCAATCTGAGCTCGAGAGGACAAGGATCAACACTGCGTGCTTCGTGGAGTCACTTCCATTGGACTCTCTACCAGAATCAGCCAAAGCAGCATATGCTTCTTTTAGAGGATCGATGGATTCTCCCAGCAGAAACTACAGGAACTCGCAGTCGTTTGTTGGCTCACCGAGTTACTCCAGGCAAAGACGTAGATAAACCTCAACTATATCTGTACCTTCTTATCACATTGCATTCTTGGCTATATTTTTGTGGAATTGTTGTATGTTTCTGTTTGTAATTCATAGTATTGCTTTCGGGAAAAAAAGAAAAAAAGAAAAAGAGTAATGTGTGTATCCCAAATCTAAATATCTTCAATGTACCAAACAATGGATTTGAAATTGGTAGCTCTAATTCCAATGCTACTCCAAATTCCGTGATACCAAACGGAGCCTGAGTGAATTTGTCCCTGTTATTAAGAATGCTCGAGACTAATCGAACTTCTAGCTTGCAATGCAACCAAGCGAGCTTTGTGATGCATATTTGAATTTAGATATTTCTCCTTTTCTATATTATGAAAGTGATATTCATGAAAAAATTGTACTTGTACATAAAAACGGTATAATTTCATAACAAAGATGCCTAATTAGATGGTATACTTGTCAGTTCACTTTTTGAAGTACAAAAACATAAATTAAACAAATTAAAAAAATTTATATTTTGAGATTTAATTACGTTAACAAGTTATACCAAAAATGATACCAGAAAGAATGATCTGTGAAACGGACAATGCATTTTCTACCTTAACTTTGACATGAATAAACGTTGAAACAATCATTCTTAACAGTGAATGCACAAATCGAGAAGTTCCACCCAATTTCTAGAGGTGCAAAAGATAACAGGGTCATTGCACGATTACACATGGAAACCTTTTGATTTTAGGCCTTCTAAGTCTGGCAAATCTTCCATATCAGGCTGTTCTAAGTGGAGGTGAGACCAAAATGACACCATCCCCTCTGACAAACAAGAATGGCACCGTACGTCTTGTGGTCTGTAAAGGCGACAAATAATATCAGATATTAATACCATTACAAACTAGCATATTCAGTAACTATCGCAAGCCAGAACCTTAATGCTTTCCCTCTTGTGCACTCTTTCTAAATAGTAAAACCTGAACTGAAGGATCACATAACCTATCAAGTTTATGTATCAAAACACTGTCCTCCGAATCTTACTATTAATACTTTGGCCAGGTAAATAGTTCTTACAAATATATAGAAAAGAGAACAGTTCCAGTTCTAATATTCTATTTGGGAGCATATAAGCAAAGGCTATGACGGATTTTTATTAATCCACTCTCAACCTGAATATAAACTATAAACTACCTAAACACGTCCAAGTTGGTAGCAGTACAAGTGTAAAACCTTAATGTCATCAAGGAAAATACTTTTTTGTCTTTCATGAAACTAGGAGCAGCCAATATTTCTCTTCTTAACCGAGTAATAATATATCTGAATGTTCATATGGAAAACATGTACTGTTGATCAACACAGAACTGGCATAGAACAACTAGAAAATCATATTTCTGGTCCTTGGACAGAAAATTTAACGTGGGATAACTTATACAGATAATGTGCTATTGAAAATCTAAGCCCTCTAAGTCAACAGACAGATAGCATCCAGGGGCCATACTTTTTACAGGCTTGCAGATGACACTACAGAATGTTTAACGATAGTATATGTCATAATGTACTAACATACCCTGACAATTTCCTCATATGTTTCATCATCAATCTCTACTGTCGTAACAATCTCTTCAACATCACCCAGAATCATGTTCAAATGCTGATCATAAGCCTACAAAATTAACATGTCAAAAAATTAGAGGAAGAGAAAACCACAAGAATAGCATAACATGTAAAGCTCACAACTTTGTCGCATTTAAGAAAATGATAAATGAGCTCACAGAAACACCGCTAATTCATAAATTGTTACCTATCCACATATAAGAAAATGAAGCTGGAATGCTCTCAGTACCAATGCAAGTCCCCTCAAAGAGGCACCATGCGGGCAACAAGTTGGCCTTTTGAAATAAGGAAAATTGACCCACTAGGTAAGGAAAAACAACCAAAACATGCTAATATAAGAAAGGCTTTCTCGTGTCACATACATGTAACTCAGGTGTTTCTAGAAGTCTTATCAAAGTCTTTATCAAATGTCTATACACGCGCACATCTCAGTGAAGTATTGTTGGAGCAAAATCTAATAATTTAAGTAGATCCAGAACTAGTTTTCACTGAAATCCCTAAAACTACACAGCCAAAAAAAATTACCAATCAAAGAGGCTAACAGTCCAGAAGAAGTGAAATGTGATAGAATAATTAACATAAAAGGATAAATAAAACAATGAACATACACAGATAGAAATTCAATGAACAGAAAAAAATAGTGACAGCAAAATAATGCCTACCAATTCAAAATCACAGCACCCGCACTTGGAATAATCAACAAAAAAGTCCAAAAATTTCCGAAACCCTAAGCCCCCGTAAGGCCGCAAACCACCCTCCACCAACCGCATACCTAATTTCACTTAAGCTCCAATTGTTCCTCAAACATAACACTACCAACGCTACTCAATTATCTATTATATCACAATATCATCATGTACAGGTGAAATCGAGCCACACATAACGAAAATACAGATCACCACGCACATAACAACAGTAACAACAATCGTAGAAAAAGAGAGAGAGAGAGACATGGAGCCTTCCACGGAGCTCGCGGTCGTGGCGGAGCTTGACGTAGATGCGCTCGTCGAGG
>JAYDZE010399800.1:7287-35659 GCA_034509125.1 Monilaria moniliformis | reverse complement strand
TCACCATTCTTGATTTGAGTAGCCAAGTTAACAATTCCTCTTAATTCAAGCGATGACAACAGACAAATGTTGAGTTTGTTCTGTGGTATTGAGAAGAATTGATAGCTCGGTGATTTTGTTAATACATCTGCCACCTGATCCAAGGATGGAACATGCCTTAAATCAATCAATCCGACTCGGACATTGTCTATCACAAAATGAATGTCAAGCTCAATGTGGTTAGTCTGCGAATGTAAAGATGGATTGCTAGTAAGAGTAATCGTGCTAAGGTTATCAACCTATACAGTGGGTGTCACTTTGCATTTCATTCCCAACTCTTTAAGCAGTGACCTTATCCAAGTGATTTCACTTACAACTAGAGCCAAACTTTAGTATTCGGCTTCAGTACTAGATCGAGAGACCATAGACTGTTTCTTTGAACACCAAGAGATTAAGGTCTTGCCAAAATATACACAGTATCCACTCACTGATCTTCTGTCATCCAAGTCTGTAGCCTAGTCAGAATCTGAGAAGCCTGTGAGAGTCGGGGCTTAACCAACTTGTATATGAAGTCCATAGTCGATTGAGCCAGCCAAGTGTCGAAGAATTCGCTTGACTACAGTGAGTATCCAAAGGACAAGACATAAATTGACTAACTTTGTTGACATAGAAAATGATTTCTGGTCTCGTAATAATGGCATATTATAGAACACCAACTGCACTTCTCTACAATTTTCCATCAATTGTTAGATTTCTTTCATCATTGCACAAATGCATATTTGAGATCATAGGTGTAATGTTCATTCATTTCAAAAGATCATGAATGTAAGCAACTTGATTCAAATGAAGACCATGAGTTGTTCTCTCAACTTCAACCTCCAAGAAAATATTTCACTTCCCCCAAATCTTTGAGGGAAAATTGAGTGCTAAGATGAGAAATAACATGCCTGATAAGAGAAGGTTATGTACCAGTACAAACATATTATACACATAGATTAAGAGGTAAGTGATCTTCATTATTATAAATTCGGTAGAAGAGTGAGGAATCGGCTCTAGATTGACTAAAGCTAAGAGATAGAAGAGCAGACTAGACAGTTAAAAACCAAGAGTGTGAAGCTTGCTTTAGACCATAAAGAGCATTGTTTAACTTACGAACCAAGTGTGGAGAACCTTTCTCAAAGCCAGGAGCTTGCTATAAATATCTTCATTTGAATCGCCCTGCAAGAAAGCATTGTTCACATCCAAATGAGCGATTGACCAGCTAGAGGTGAGAACAATAGTTAGGATCAATCTTATGGTGGTAGTTTAACTACTAGGCTGAATGTTTCATGGATATCAAAGCCGGGTTCATGAGAGAAACCTTGAGCAACTAATCGAGCTTTATGTCCTGCTATGACACCATCAACATGTTTTTCAATAAAAAAACCCAAGTGCATCTAATCAAATTCTTACTTGGAGGTAATGAGGTTAAAATCCAAGTCTTGTTTCTGAGCAGGGCTAAAAACTCATCAATCATTACTTTCTTCCAAGCTGGAATAGTAAGAGCTATACATGCAGATTTGGGAATCTTATTAGAAGAAAGAGAAGCAAGCACAATCAGTGCTTTGGGTTTGAAAATACATGCTTTGCCTTGAGTAACCATAGAATGTGTGGTGCTAATGGTAGAAGAGTAGAAGATGATGATGAGGAGGATGTGGATGTGATGGGGTATCAGGAGCAGAAAACACATGAAAATGAGATTGGAGCTCACTGGAGAGATATGAGGTGTGGTATTTGTAGAAGAGAATGATGATGAAAATGCAGGTGATGCAATGAGGTGAGTATTGGTACCATAAGTAGAAGCAGACTGCATAAGTTGGTGGGTACTGTATAAAGGAAAATAAGAAGGTAAGAGAAAATGTGACACAATGGATGATGTAGAAGAAGCGGTAGAATGCCGAGATGCAGTTTTATAAGAAAAAGTAGCTTCATCAAACACTGTCTCTTGTGATAATCACTTTTCCAGATGGCAAAAGGGCTTTATACCCTTTATGAGAGGTGTTATATCAAATAAAAGTGGCAACAAAAGACCTATCTTGAAGCTTATGTTTATTATATGGTCTAGTAAAGAAGTAACACAAACAACCAAAAATCTTAAGAAGATGATAGCCAGGCTTGCTGTGGTAAAGTTTTCCAAATGGAGTGAGGCAATATAGTGTTTTAGTGGGAATTCAATTGTTGAGGAGGTCGATGTGACAAATGCATCATCCCAGAATGTGGTTGGAATTGCAGCTTGTAAAAGCAAGGCCAAAACTATTTCAACAATATGCCTATGCTTCCTTGCTTCCTCTCAGCAAGTCCATTCTGTTGAGGACTATAGGGACATGAAACTCTGTGGTGTATTCCTGAATCTTGAAGAAGTGTGGTTAAGTCTTTGAATTCTCCTCCTCAATCACTTTGGAGAACTTTTATCTTGTGATTCAATTAATTTTCAACTAAGTTCTTGAAGTGTTGAAACACTGTTTCCACTTTCCCTTTGGTTTTCAACAAGTACAGCCATGTGAAACGACTGAAATGATCAACAAAAGTTACATAATAAGAATAGTCAATTCTTTATGGAATGGGAGAAGGACCCCATAAATCACTATGTATAAGTTGAAGAAGTGCAATGTATCGAGTGATTGAATCAAGATAAGGCAGTACATGGCTCATAGCCATACAACATGGGTGACAACAAACTGGACTTCATTGGATTAAAGGGAATAGTACAATTAGTTAAAGCTCTTTTAACAACACCAAAAGTACAATGACCAAATCATCTATGCCAAAGTTCTACACTAGAAACATTATTATTGGAAGAAGAGAAAACAACAAGAGAGTGAGTCTCTAATGAAACTGGGCAAGCTGAAGGAATTAATGTGCTGCTCTTGTCGAAACTTGAAAAACTAGAAGTCTTGGTTTTGTGGTGAGACTTGAATAGAGGAAACTGATAGAGGCCATTATCAAGCTGCCCTTAAGGATGATTGCCTTAAAACCCGAGTAACAAAATAAAGAGAATGGTGAAACTCAAAGAACACATTATTGTCCTTTGCAAACTAGGACACACTCAACATATTTTAGTACCTAGAAGCTTTAGAGAAATTGGCAGAATGTTGAGAGCCATCCAGATTAACAGATGTGGACTTGGTGGACTCTAACCTTTATTCAAAGCTGAGAAGGAGTGCACATCTTGGACTGTCTAAGGATCAGCCTTAGAGTTAATAGTTACCATCACTAAATCATATTCAAGTACTCTACAGCCTGCAGATCCAAGAGACCACATAAGGTTTTTTATGTTGCTCAGATAATCTCTCATGGTGAGAGATCTTTTCTTCAAGGTCTGCAGTTACAACTTGTGTTGCATGATCTTGGCCTTTGACTGTCTTGTAAAACTAGTTTCAAGGACTTTCCAAATCTCTCTGCAGGTGGTGAACCCAACGACCAAAATCATAGTACTTTCAGACAAAGAGAATTGAATCCAAGCAAAAAGTAACTGATCTTGCCTATGCCAAAGCAAGAAATTTGGGTTTATCTTCATCATTTCAGAGTCATCATCAGCAGGAATCATTTGAGAGGGAATTTGCTGAGCTCCAATAACCTTCAAGTCAAGAGCCTCTCATAGTTGCAAGGGTTTGTTTCTTCCAAATGAGGAAGTTAGTGTTTGATGAAAGATATGTATGGCTGCATTCGGGGCCAGAACTGGCATTTGGGGAATAATGCTTGAGTTTTCACTCTCAGTCATTTAAAAAAAAAGAGGTGAAAAAGAAGAGTCTAATTCCTAGGCTCTGATACCATTAAAAGAACCAGGAAATGAACAAACATTTTAAACATATATTGAAAGATGGACAACTATATATATTTGTGTTGCCAGAACTGTCATTATATTCATGTCAAGTGTGAATTACATTAACTTCATCTCTATATATACTAGTCTGGGAATGACCTAGAATGTGTTGGGTAAAACCCTAGCTAACTACAAAACAACATCACTAACTAACAAAATAGCCAAACATAAAGTTGAATTCTAAATCTTTAGACAACACATGCCAACAACTATGACTATCCACTTTTCCAGGATGTCTTTCCAGCTAGGATGTTTGGCTGAGGTGGACACACATTTGCCATATTAGCATAGCTTTGCATTCCTTCCTTGCTTGTTTTCCCACGTAGCTTTGCATGAGAGCTTAGGCTAGCACCTTCACAATTAGGATCAGTTTCATCACCAGTCTTGATTTGAGTAGCCAAGTTAACAGTGCTGGAAATGGCACGGCTAATACATGTGGCTTTCCCATTTTCACCTCTCAATGAAAATTTTATAAAAAGATCTGTATATAAGAGTCAAGTTTTGCCAGCTTTCAAGTATTGAGGAATCTTGGATTCTAACGAGAATCAAAATCTGCACCAGTCGGCTGACACTTAAATCTTTTACCATTTCATGTATGATTGTGAGTGATCATTAATTTTAGGGGTCCACGAATCCAGCCATGATTTTTTTAAACGGTAACTTTTATTTATAACAACAGTCATTTTAAAGTAACTTTTAATCATAAGAATAATATTTTTAAATAAAATAATTTTTATATACAAAAACAATAACCTCTTGGGATTTAATTTTATTATTTGGTTGTCGTTTGTGAGAATAATCTCACATTTTTGTTATATTCGTTCCAATATTATAGTCTCATTTATTTGTTTATTGTGTCCTAAACTAATATGCCAATTCATTGACCTTTTGTGTATAATTGCATAATTGTGCATCATCCGTTATTATTTTTCAAAAGATTGTATCGAGTTAGAACGGCTGAAAATCTGTATAGTTTTCTTTGAAAATTGTCGGATTCAATGCATATATGTAGCCATGTAGAATCTTACATTTCTTGTGATTTTCTATATATAAAATTTAGTAGAATGGAAATACATAATTGCGACAATTTTGTCATTTTTCATAATTTTTGAAAATTAAGGAATTTACTTGTTTTGATTGAATTTTCATTTACATAATTACCCCTCTATGTTAATTAAAGAAGGGGTCATAATAATTCTCAATTTCAATTAAAAAACGATAACACTTAATCTTTCCTTAAAGCTAACCTTATTTAAATTTAGTGACACAGTAACCTATATTATCATCAACTCGACTCAATATAATTTATGAGAGAATGTTATCCTTGTCACAAAAAATTCAATAAATAAGGCGAGATTAACCTAATTTTCATTTTGAGAAAAAATAAAAAAAGAAGGCATTGACTCATGTACTAATAATTAATAAACATATAAAAGGTATGGGACTTTTTTGGCATAATTTAATGTGTATTTCTGTAATAACCGCTAATTATTCTCAATAACTAAGTGATATTATTGTTATTATCTCAAAAGGATATTATTTTAAATGAAAAATTATATCAGTAATGCAATAACATCTCCCCACTATAAAACGCATACAATGAAAGGAATAGTGAACTAATAATAATTCTTAATAGAAAAAACATTGAAAAAGCATGACAAATCATTTTTCAAAACCATGTTTCCAAGATAATTGCCAACAAAAAAGAAAAATATTTTGTTAATGCATAAAGATTTGTATATCCATAATTCATAGATTGTGTAAATGGAAAAATCATTTACAACTTTTCTACTGATATTTACCAAAAATATAGTAGGAGTAATTTAGTAAGGAAATAATATAATTAATAATAAAATTAATTCAAATAAATGAGTACAGTTTGATTCAAAACTTAGTATATATATATATATATATATACTTTATGTAAGTTTATATTTATTCTTAAATTATTTTGACATGTGATAATTATCTGTAAATGTAGCTAGATTAGTATTGCACAACTATGGGAGGAGTTCATCTATCCCATAATTTCGGTGTCCCACCCTATTATCTAATATTTATAAGTCAATATTATAATCTATCCTGATAATTAATTATTAATTAAAATAAAAAATTGTAAACTTCAAATTATATACTGTAATTGGATATTATCAACTATAATTAACAACTAAAAAGGATAAACTAAAACACAATAATTAAAATGGAAGAAAGAAGTGAAAGAGAAACTTATAAAGTTCCGCAAGTCAACTTATAAACTTGAAGGTGGCGCACAATTATGAAATACCGTTTTAGTCTACGACGACAAGCTAGGGGTAGGTCGGTAGGATATACCGTACCGAAACTGTCATACCGTATACCATACCGAAAATGTTGTTATGAGTAAATATCATACCGTTACCGTACCGAATTTTTCGATATACCGAATTCCGGTAATACCAAAATTTTGGTATGGAGAATTTTCAATACCGTGACCGTACCGTGTTTTCGGTATGCCGTACCGAAATTCAGTATATTGTGAATTATAGCATACCGAATTTCGATACAACATATCCTTATACTGAAATAACATTTCATACCAAAATTGTATAATATTGTAATATTATAAATATTTATTGTAATATTATAAATGTATTTAGTATGTATATCTATAGGATATAGTAAGAAAATACGGTATATATCGTATTATCAGTATTTATCATTTAGCATTTTATTGGTACTTTTCGGTATATACCGTAGTATATATCGTATTTTACGGTATATACCGAATTTTTGGTATACCGCGGTATACTGAAATTCATATCGTTACCATACTGTAACCTTCCGGTACGATATCATACAGTACTGAAATCTACGGTATACCGATATTTTGATATTTTTGGTATTTTTTCGGTACGATAAATCCAGTATACTAATATTTCGGTACTTTTCCCCACCCCTACGACTAGTTATGAGATGTTGGAGTAGAAAGCCAAAAGGGTTGCCGCTAATGGGCCACAAGAGCCCAAGCCATGCTCCAATGCACACCCAATTTTTGGCCCTTCATGGGTTTAACCCATCCGAGATGGACACCATGCTCGCCACAACAATGACACGACACGATAATGGTTATCTCGCTGGAGTCTACTCTTGGGCCAAAATCAGAATTTTGGCCAAGTCACCCAGTGGGAACTTCTATCAAGTCTAAAAATGGCAGCTCAACCAACTTTCACACAATTATCTGTCTCAACTACATACCCTGCTTGGAGTGTTCAAATGATATAGTCTCATTATTGTATTTAGGGTTGTTTTTATCAGCATTTGCAAGTATATCCTTGTTAGAAATTTTGGTTACTTAATCCGAAATTACTCTAGATTGAATTGACTTGAAATTACCTGACATAAATTTTGTCGTAGGAAAAAATCAAGACTCAGAAAGTAAGATGAATCCAACATGATATTAATCCACCCAATCAAATAACATATAATAAAACTAAAGTCTCATTTAATCCATTAAACCAAACACCTCTAATGTGTTACGAGTCCCATTTACAAACTTTACGTTATTGTGATTGTCGCAGTTTTCAAAGAATTATTACTCAAAACGTGAAATATCAAGGTGAACTAAATATATTCGTATATACGGAGTATAAAAATGTTTCCAACTGCCAAAAGCACTTGTCTCTTTCTTCTCTCACATCACTTTCTCTCACATGATTTAATCAGATGCTGTTACCCCGTCAGTGCAGTTTTTTTTCTGTTAGAATGCTGACAGTGCAGACAACTAAGTGGATTTTTATTATTAGTATTATTCTGTCTTTTTTATGAGTTAGTTGTTATTTATAACAGCACTGCAGCTGTTTTCATTTGCTGACATGTCGTCCAAAACGAAATAAGATAAGACAATCTTTTTACGCTTTCTGTGACATTCTAGACGGCCCTTCTCTTTTTGCCGACAAAATCTTGCTTTTCCAGTTCTAGAGAGCAACAACCTGGTACTTGACAGAATCTACTATAAAGGGAATCCAGAAGCTTCTGGAAAGCATTTTAAGATATTCTAACACACGTGGGCTTAAAAGTAAAATCTAGTGGCGCATATTTACATAGGCTAATATTAAATTGATCAATCATGTACACTAGGATGAATCTAAAGAATATTTTCTAGTGTAATTTGTAATGTAACATGCTCCTTACTTCTCCTAAAATTTTCATGCACAATATTGGAAGAGCTATAATTACACAAGGGGGCAAAACTAAACAATTACATGATATTTCACATAAAAATAAAATTTAGATATTATTTTTGCCTCAAATATGAATTCATATGCATTATAGAATATTCTAACCTTATATATATATATATATATATATATTTGTCAAGTTTGAAATACTCTAGTATGTCTCTAAAATCATCTGCTATAGCAAATTTATTATACATTATTTAGTAGTATGCTTCCCAAAAGTGAAAGATCACCTAAAAAACAAATAGCATGATAAACAGATTAAAATTTCCCTGATATATATCCTGCCTCTATAATGGAAAAAGAAAGGGACCTTCTAATTCAAGAAGATCACTAACCTGACTTGCATTCATCTGATGATGCATTTCTCACATGCCGACTTTTCATGTGTCGTGGAAACGTCAGATCAAGTTCTAATTTGATCTACGATCACAAGGAAACACATTCTCTAGCTTCTGGTAATATCTTAGGCATCGGAGATGCTGTGACATATCGCTTGGGGGTGGTTTTCTGCACGGTTGATGGGCCAGAAGACGATGCAGGATCAGTGTGCGCCTTGAAGTGGAACTTTGCAAAACGGTTTAGTGTAGAGAACTTTTCGAGTTCCTGGCTTTCCACTTTGATGTCCACTGCCGATAAACTTCTATCAAGTCTGCATTATCAAATTGACCATGATTTGTTTTCTCAAAAAATATAAATAAAAGATATAGCTTGGCTCAAAGATAAGTGGACCAGAACTAAATATTATCCTTTTAGTACTACTATAATCATAAAAATTGTTTGATAGTAAATATCTGCGGTTATCAGATAACATCTATTAGGCCACAACACAACATAGAAAATTCATCCACTCCATTGAAACAATTTGATCTCTGCCATATGTGAATAAATTCTTGCTTCCTTAATCCATATTAATGCGAATCTAATATGTGCAGCTTCCATGACTAACACATACATATCCTTACCTTGACAGATCGCCTTCAAGCTTCTCTGCCCGACTAATCAAGCATTCGATGATTTTTGAGATACCAGGTGGAGTAGTTGTCTTCAAAGTGTTTAACTTGTCAGGTGACCTGGACGTACCGTAACCAGAAAACTAGGCGTTCATAATGAATGAAAAACTGATATTGGTTTTTGCACTAACAATCAAAGTTGTGTTCGACTATATAGAGAAGGATTGAACTTGAAAACAGCAATTCTTACATGTCATTGCTATCTGATGGCATTTTACTGTTCAGATAGCATGCGTCTCCTAGTGTGGTTCTTGCAGCGGAATACGCCAAATAATCACAGTTTGAACTAGCATCTCCAGAGATTAGACCTTCTAGTGAAGGTCTGAAGACCTGCTGCATAAGCTGTGTCGTAAAAGTAAGTCGTCTTTTTACTCGTTCAACAGCGTGCACATCAACAATTTCAGATTCGTTTCTCGCCTGCCAATGAGGAAATCTCAGCGAACAAGTTTTTCATTCATAAAAGTTTTTAGGAAATTATTTAAGCATTGGATTACATCATGAGACTGGTCTCACCTCTTCTTGCCTTCTATTCAAAGCTTGTGCCCATTCAAACTCAGCCATGCTACCAATAACGTGAGATTTAGCAGAAGGAAAATCAGATAATCACAATAATAAGCTCTTACTATGCAGAAAATAAACCTTCACCTACGCATGCTAATTCACACACCAACCATGAGGCAGAAACAAGAAAAAAGAAGGCATCAGAACAGCAGAAATTCCTATATGAGGTAGCCTTACATGGCCTTACCTGATGTTTTGAGGCCTCGGTGCTTCAGAATTCACTTCTTTGTGCCAAGGTTCCAAGTCAAATGCAACAATTTTGCGCTTCCCCAGTTTTGCAACAGACAGATGTTCGTTATCGACATCCAAAGGCAACATACTAGGGGGTGATGGATGTTTACTCGCTATCAAGGTGGCAGCTGAAGATGGCCACATACCACTTCCTTGAGCAGCATTGGAAGAATCAACCTGCATATTCAATCTACTTTCTGATAAATTTGCAATACTTAAACCAGAGGATGGTAGCATTGCCATAGTCGCAGCTTTCTGGTTATAGGTTGGTACGGCCTCAAAATTCTTTAAGTTTCCATTATGCTTAACCCAGGACGGTGCCATTTGCAAATTGAACTGGGACTGGTATTCATTCGAAGCTTCTTTGTCTATGGAATGACTCTGGGATTCATTTTGACTAAGCTTCTCCATCTGTTGGGAGCTGCGAAGATAATCTGTCAATGAAGCTTTTGCTGGCTGATCATCGGCCTCTTTTGTGAAGTTCCCCTTAACATTACCAGGTGAAAATGCACCAGCTTTATCTTTGACTGCAAAACTCTGCCCACTCAACAACAGCTCTCTAGAATTGGTAGTGTCCGGCTGATAATTAAACGGAAACCTCTTACCAAAGTCTGTTTGACCATCTCTGGGCCTATTAAATTGGTGGTGCAGGGAGAAGTTTTTATGCAAAGGATGGCCAAAGGCTCTGCTGTCACTAACAGAAAAAATCAGCGATTCAATGTCTTTCTGCTCTACTTGATCAGAGGGCTGAGGGGACGTATGCCTCATATACGAACCAGACGCCACTCCATCTACTTCCGAGTATTTTCTCAAAGACTCTTGTGAATCAGCACTGCTTCTTAGTGAAGCTGGATTCTGTATCTCGGTTGAGCTTTCTGGGAGGAAAGTAGCTTTCTTCTGTTCATCATATCCTACATTATATCTGTGTTTTGACCAGTCGAGACTGGATTGCTCTGGAGCCTGGGAAGTAGTCTCCAAACTGCTAGAAGCTGAACCAGGGGTACGAAACGAACTGGACGAGAACTTGTTGGCTCTTGGCGAAGTCATGTCTTGCTGAGTAGTAATATCTGGCCCGGGAGGCGGAAGACCTGTTGGAAATCCAACACGCTGGGAAGAAATTGATGTTCCAGATGGTTGAGCAACTCCAATGTTCTCCAAAAGGGAGAATCTGGGACCAGAGGAAGAGGGATTGATTCTTGACTGCAACACGTAACTTGGTAATGAAGGAGTGGGATGTTGATTCTTGAAATAATCCTTCTTGTAATTATTTGGAAGAGATCTGACATGTAAGTTCCCCTGCAGGTAGAAGGTTGACAAGTGAAGTGTTACATTGATATGGTGATAAATCATTTAGATATATTTTTTTATCGTCATAGACAACCGTTCTAAGGATTTACATGAAAAATGAATTCTACCCACCATCGGCGAAGATGGAAAAAGTGGGTACGACTGTGGTGTACTTGAATCTGCAGGCCCCGGTCTAAAGCCAAATTCTTGTGAATTAAGAAGAGTGCTGCATTGTTTAGAAAACAAAAGGAATAGAAGTTTCAGTTAGCGAGATATCATTGGATATGTCATGCTTGTTAAATAGCTCATGCCCTATGCAATATAGATTATCTAAAAGAAAGACTGAATTAAGATCGTGTATAGGCCACCAAAAAATAATGTTACCAACCCCTCAAGAATGGAAAAAATCTGATTTACTTGTTAACAATCCGACACTTTTATGTAAGTGTCTGTGTAAAGATATCATAACATATTTCAACATCTTGTACATTATACCTACCTTTCAACATTTTGACTATAAAGATCTGAAGCACCTAAATGAGCTGATAGGGGGTCAACATTGTCTCCAAGACCCATCTTCTCTGATTCTACCGAATACCTGTGGAAGTTCGGCTGGTTTAACTGTAACAAAGAAACAATATAATCACCAGTTACTGACCTTTCATGGAGAAAAGAAAGACAATCATCTTTTTCAATGTATTCACAACTTTTTAAAAGGGTATAGTTTCCGACTAAAGGTATCTTGACCTTACTGAATACTTCTATTCTTTTACAATGGCCATCGGACACCAGTTTATAGAGAACCCTTATCAAATTAAAAGTATTATAAACAGAAAAGATGTTGCAAGGGTAAGACATCTCCAAACAACCTGACTGAAGGGCGTTTGAAAACCACCAGACACGGGATTTGAACGCCATAAGGTGTCTTGCAATTCATGACCTGCATAAGATCAAAATCTTTATCATTATCCTCCCTTGTAATCAATGCCCTAAAATTTTCATGAAGGCCTAGAAAAAGGAAGTGGGATACTTAATAGGATTTCAATTCTAAAGATTGTCACAGAACTAAGCCAACATTTTGCCTCCAGAACCTTTTTGGTAATATCTTATTCGGTCATTTGTGGGATTCTCAGCAATTACCGAACTGTAAAGTTTTAGCATAAAAATATGAAACATAACGGATGGGAGATATGGTGCAATGTTACCACCAGAGATGGTAATGCAGGGTCTTTCTTCATATATGCACAAGAAAAGGTTAGGCTAACCAGTTTTTGAATTCTCCTTATATGTAGTTCGAGGATATTCTGAAAGTAAAGAAGTTTGAACCAGCTGATTCCTTCCTGTAGGATGCTTCAGCTGAGAGTTATAGTCAGTCAAGCATTGGCCTGAGATGTGGGACCTCTCACACTGAAACTCATCTTTCTGTTTACGGAAATGCTCTCCCGAGTGCTGAAAACCGGGGAAACTACAATGCATATCTGGTCTGGGGAACACTTGCTCGGGCTCTGAGCTCGGAGAGGAGACGTTCTGTAAGTTTCTATCGACCCAATTATCTTGCAGATTTTCGCCATTACTCAGATTCGAGGGCTGATTATCGCTTGATGGTTCTGGATTCTGGAAGCTCAATCCACTCCACTCCTCTTGCACTACAGTATCACTGCTAGAAGTTTCTGTCACAGCAGACTGCATCAGAGCACTCCAGCTACCACTTTGAATACATGGCAATGTATTCACAAATGATGGGTTCTCCACTGTACACTCAAAATCTCCAGCACCCTTTTTGCCACTTGCACCAAACGATGATAACCAGCCACGGTCATCCAGACTGTACAGTATCTTTTGTTCCAGTGGATCCAGAGTAACAGAAGCCTTGGACATGTCAGCTTTCAATACCTCTCCTGGAGAATAACCAGGCCAACCAGTATCTTCAACTTCAAGCCTCCCCTCGGATGTACTCCTCTGTGTTGTGATTCCTTGCGGGGAATAGTTCACAGGCAAAAAGTTGCTATTGGAACTGTGAAAAGGAACTTGCCCAAACAAATTCTTCTCCTGAAACACTTGACATGATAACGAGCCATCTGACACGGTCCTCTGGTCAGCAGAGAAACTCCCTTTCTGAGTCATAAACGAACTAGGTATGGTGGATGGATGCACAGGAGACATGCCTAAAGGGCTGTTATTGCTCTTAGTCGACAGATTAGCAGAGAAATTAGACGGATCTTGGGGATAAGGATATTGATTTAAATTCCTGTCAGCATTCAGAACGGCATTACCATATATAGACATGTCAAATTCTGGAGGAGACAGGCCTTGTGAAAGAACCAATCCACTGGGGAACCCTTGAAAAATGCTGGATTCGCCTTGTTGTGCCATTTGCATATTATCAAACATTAGCATTCGTGAATCATGAAAAGGAGCCCTGTTTACTGTAGGGGAAAGCTGAATTGTTGAAGGTTGCTTTGACGACGCCAGTTGATCAACATAATCATGATTACTGGCACCATGCTCCTGAAGGTGCTGCCTTCGCTGCAGCTCCTGCAGCTGTTTAAACATAATTTGGCGTTGCAACATCCTTACAATCACAAGCTTCAACTGCTGACCCAAATCTGTGCTAAGGCAATTTATAGGTCCCAAAGAAGCTACTGTGTCCGAAAAAGGAAATGCAGACAAGCAATTGATGACCTACGGAAAACTGTTAGAGTGTTACATCTACAGCTTAGCTCGTCCAAACAAAATTCTTTCCATGTAACCATGCTCACTTATCGAGCAACCTAGTCCTCGGATAACCAAACCATGTTCACTCTACCCAAAAGATGGAAATCCCTGTCAAATTCGAATTTAGAATTACATGAAATATATAAGCGTCAACAGATACATAAACATGAATGCAGATGTCCAAAAGGTCAACTGAAGTGCCAAAATGAAGTTTCCTAACTGATTAACTAAAAACAACTGTAATAACTACTTCTTATGTCGAATTAAGACAAGAGAGAAAGCCAACCACCATTGCTACCACCAAACTGCAACTAAATTTAGCTTCAACAATTTTTTTCAAAAGCAATTTTACCACAAAATTAACCATGCACAAACAAAAATTTAGGGCACGGCTTAACCAAAAAGAATCCCATCAACCAAATTCAGACAACCTCAGAGCACTTGCATGCCACGAAACTGCACATGAGTTCTTCAGAAAGCACAATTAAACCCTCAGTAATATGCATTTTTTAAGTAAATTAAGAGCAAAATAATCTGATCCCAGCTGATGGTACAAGTCAAGCATTCAAAGAAGGCTGAAAAAAATATTCAATCTTGATAAACGTACAAGTAAGAAGAGCAGCAACAAAGGAACGAAACTTGTGCAAATTCAGAGTTTGATCTGAGTCAAAATAAATTGAATTTACATGAAACTGCACGTTGCAAATGTAATTCTTCAACTTACTTTGTAATGTGAATAATTCGTGAAATGGAAATCAAACAGTGCAAATTAGCTTCCGCTTTCTCTCTACAGAAAGCATGTACGTATACGTCCCTCACTGCACACTGCCTGCTGCTTGCTTTCTTTCTCTAAACAGTGAGAAGTTTGGTTTTTGTTTCTCATCAGACAAATACTCTGAAAATAAAAGACATCGAAAACTGATTAAAGAAAATTAAAGGATAAAAATAAAAATAATTGGTAAACTATCGTTAGGTACGGTCCCGAGCCTCAGGCTTGGACTGTGGTCATGTATCTCCGGAGCTGAGAGACGTCGGCGAGTTGTGGCATGCGGAAATCTGAGCCGTTGGCTGAGATATTTAACTTTAATAGACGGTCAACGATGAAGGGCGGAATCTCACGTACCTGCGTATTTATTGGGTGGAATGGAATTGTATAAGGTGTGCCTCTGGTGGTGTTGTCACGCGTGGACGCAAGCGCGTGGGCGGTGCTTTTAGTTTTGGAGAAAGCTATTTCTAATTTTGATCTAATGTTAATCTCAAAACCGCAGTGTCTGCTCAATTCAACCTTTCCGGTCTTTACGAGCCGGAAATATTTTCATTAAGGCTTCAAATTTAACTAATAAAATAATTTTTAAAATTAAATAAAAACAGTAATAATAATTTTGATAATAGCATAATATTATGTGAGCTGTGACATCGTCAAAACAAAAATATAAACATAATCACAACAACATGAGATATTTTCTTAAGAAGAAATAATGAATCAAAATTAAATACTAGAATGGCAAGAAGTATATAAATTAGAAGACAAATTAGCAACAAACAGTATATCTGTATATGTAAGATTCATATTTCTGAATTATGTGTCATAAAAACATTTTTTGTTAATTATAATTATTAAACTAATTATATACTATTATATTTTTATAAATGTCGATGTGGGTCTGTCCCTGATTGTTATGGTAGTATGAGAATTAGTTAAAGACCAAACATAGAGTACCAGAAAACAAAGTTCCAAATATATCAATGCGATTTATCTTCCCGCCGCCATTTTCATCTTCTAGCCTGCCAAGAAGATTGGTCTTTTTGTATAGACGAATTAAATTGGATTGGTATAATTAGGTTAGGATGTTGAATATCTATAATATATATATATATATATGCACTAAATATCGAATCAAAAACTATATTCAATATTCAACCTTTTATTGTTTGGTCTACCAATATTAATGTTGCAATAATGTCTTAATTGAGTATATGATGGTTGCTTCAATGTATAGTTCTCTTTTTGAGCCTTATAAAATAGAAAAAAATATATAAAGCGTTTCAAATTATACACTATGGTTGTATTTGCCTTTATTCCTTCTACATAGAAGGATAATGTAATGAAATGTAAATCTCATGTCACTTAAAGTGAGGATCATATTTTTTATATCTTGTTTGTTTTGATTGATAGAAGGTAGTATAAAATTATAACACATTCCATTAGGTATAAAATTATACATTGTCCAAAGGAAAAAAGTGTTGTTGGAATTTTTATAATTCCTATTTAAATATTTTATTATGTAAAAAAATGACATATAAGGTGGTAAATGAAATTTATACTTAATTATATCTCATAAATTTGGTCCACAAACCAGTTTTTTGGTCTTTTTTCTTTTCTTATGGGATTATAGTAAGTACACTAGTACTAGGTTCGAGCAGATTGTTGCAGCCTCAATTTCTGTGCCCGTTTCTAAATGTGTATGACAAAGACTAAAGTTGAAGCATGTGATATGTTATTCAGAGAAGAAACTGAAGGAATGAAGCTCTGCAAATTCTCACACAGATTCTCACACATTTTAGATTCAAAAGTTTTACTCCTAAAGGTGTAAGAAAAATTAAAACAGATTGTTTCAGTTTGATTTTCTTTTCTCTTTTTACTTTTTCCAAATGCCTTTAAAGTGGCATATTTTATTTATGAATATTATACTGATATATTCCAAATTATACCTATTCCAAAAAATTGGACGTTATTGAATAAGAGGTCAAATATTGTGACAATATCAGCTATTTTTTCAAGTGACAATTGGTAGAAATTTGGAAGTTAAATCTTTGACTAGTCATGCTTTGAAAGCTGATGTAAATTATCAAAAAAAGTTGAAGTAAATAGATAATCAACAGGGGATGTAGCTCATATGGTAGATCGCTTTGCATCCTGCTTATTTCTACAGCTTACCATTTTCTGCAAAACGCAAATTGCGCCATTTTTATTTCTTTTTTTTTTGTCGGGGGTGGGGTAGGGTTGGGGGGGAGGGGTGTTGTTGTTTACTCACCAGCGTCGAATTTATATTTGTAGTAATACATATATGTAGGTAATTTACCCTCAAGAATGGGAATCAAACTTTTTATACATACATATTAATCAGAAAAAGATGCTGAAATCATGGTCGTTATTGCCTCAACCACAGTTGATAGTCTGACCCTTTGTCCACAAACTTCTGCCAGCTCCCATCCAAGTGAACTTCCTTGGAAGGGTTCCAATCAAAATGTCCAAGCTTCATCACCAGTGTTTCTCCAACTTTAGCGACGTACCCATCATCGTTTGCATGGAATATTTTCAATGGGCTGCGGCAGTGGATTCCACCCCGCCTCCGAGCTTCAATCAGTTCAGTTATTACCTCCCGGATTCCAAAATCGTAGAAGTGGTCATAGAATATGACAGGCTGCAAATAAACAGAAGCATTTAATGATAGAAATTGAAATGCTCTTAAACCTATGAAACAGAAATGGCTTACAACAAGAATCAATGGGGAAATAATAGAAACAGTTTTGTTCCCATCTAGACTATTGATGATATAACCTTGTTCGTTATTTTACTTATAGCGTCCACGCAACAATCAAAACCGAAAGAAAACTACATTTTCTTTTAAACTAGACCACTTACAGTCCCAGGATGCGTTAAGATGTACGCGTATCCTTGCATAAGCTTATCCCTCGGAAATGGCCAATGACCCTGCAAACAAAATTTAAGAAGTTTAAGTCACTTTGTAGGATGACTTCATTTCAACCTTCTCACAAATAATATCACTGCCAACAGAGGATAGTAAATAATTTGAACTTCGAGCAATTAAATTTGTCGGTCAAACAATATGCTGCTTGATGAAATAGAGTCTCACTCTTGTTTAATGAGTTGCCCAGCATGCATGTGTGTGTGTGTGTAGATATAGAGAGAGAACCTGTGTCGATCCAGTATCATGATTCTCCAAGAATGTGACAGCACGTGAAGGCCACCATCCCATTACTCCTGTAGGTTTCCCTTGAGGATCGATTAATCGCCAATACTGGTTATGCAATGCGGAATGGAGAATACCCTAAAACAATAGTTTAATAGTCATCATTCATGGTGCAGTTGAGAGCAAGAAGATCATAACTTCCATTTACAGAATTAGGTGAAGACAGGATTTAGCTGGAAAGAATTCTTGCTTTTCTGGTAGTTCATAGTCCAGAGAATATTTACTGGAGAGGTAAAGTAAGGTTCTGAATCGCTTTTATGTGCTTATTTTATTATTCCTGTTTATTGGTTTTTCCTTGGTAAATAAATTCATTAGAGGAATTCTTTTCCACAACCTCATTCCGAAGACGACAACTTTGAAAACAAGATGCTCTCTGGGAGCCGAATTGAACTAATAGTCTGTTTGGGCATAGAGAATACTAATGCCAAAATGGAACAATAAAAGGGGGGAAAACGGAAGTATTTGAGTTCAGATTTTGATAAACAAACTTTATTTGATTGCTTAGTATAAATAATATTTAGAAATCTTCCTGCATCTTCCTACAGGTTAAACATATTATGAAGAAAATTAAGATGCTGACGATAACTAAAAGCAGTGAGCCAGCCAAGCTAATGTCCAAAAATAACCTTTGTTGTGACATCAAATGCTGAAGAGGTACCGCCAGTAGCATTGATCCAGTTAACAATGCGTTGTCGATGAGCATCTGCAGGGACATGACACAACGGAAAAAAGCATCAGTGGGAAAGATTCACCATGAAAAATGCACATATCTAAAGCTTAAGCTCACTGCTCCATTGCTAATACAAACTGCCTTTAAGAGTTAGGAACCCCTATGTAGAAGTACAGGTGCTATGTTTCAGGCCATAAATTTTGGCTCTAAGTATTGCCATCACTTGGAGCAGAGTGTTTAAATGAGGTGTACAAGTGCTTTCTTGACTTTGATAGATAACTGGGTTAAAGACTCATTATATTTAAAAAATTCAAGTGCATGTACAAATGGACAAACATTTGCTTCATAGCAATCCACATTAGATCAAAGAGCTCACAACTGGTTGGCTGAATCTTCAATTTGGGGTTCGTATTCTCAAGAATTTTAAGGGATCATGTTAGTTACCTTGATTATAACACAAATTACCACCTTCATAAGCCAGACTATCCCAGTATTCTCCAATAGCAAATGCAGGATTTGAAGCTTCGATATATTCTTTTACGTAACCACCAGAGAAGCCCCTGCCAAGAAAGTGAGTAATGTTAGCAATAACTCACCATGGTGAACTGAAGTTACACTCTTTGAATATCAGTAACTGTGGGATAAAATACATGTTATTATCAGACTACGGCCACCCAGAGAAGATCTATATTTGGTTAAAAACAGTAAAAAGGAAAATCATCAACCGAACAGATTCCTGGTTACCAAATTCATGGTTCAATGTCAAGCACATGAAAATATTTAGCCAGATTCAGGAAGTAGGCTTTCAGATTTTAGGCATATTTGTGTAAGAATCTGATCATCCACCCTACTAGAACACATTTCCTGTAATTTCATCCATTATTTAAATAAGAGAGAGTTAGAGACATATATGTTCTGCATATTTGATTTCTAAGTCACTTCATTATAGCAACTATTTTTCTCAACAGTTTTCCTCTTGAACTTTGCGAAATTTGTACTTTGGCACCTACAGGCTACAAGCATGTATTTTCTGAAATTTCCTATGATTGTAGCTCACATGCTTGCACTTTGTAGAGAAAAAAGGTTAGAAGGATAGTTCTTTTCGACGCATATGAGTAAATCTGCTCAAGCTTTAAACTAATGTAGACTTCCAAGTGCCTAAGTGAAAATTTCATAAAGCTTGGGTGGCAAAGTGTTAAGAAAAAAGTTCATATAGTATTGACGGGGTTTTTTATTGACCCTTAAATTACATAAATTGAGCTGGCATGAGAAAGAATCAGTCACATTGAGACAATTAAAAAAAATCTTCACCTAGCAAAATCCAGCCGCCATCCGTCAAACCCAATATCATTTCGGAGCCAGTTTAGCCACTCTTTTATGTCTCTCCGTACAAAATCCTGTGAGTGATCAACATTTGGTGCCGCATGAAAAATATCACCTGTTTGACCAGAAGCAAAAAGTAGTGAACTTTGATGAAGCTACTGATTATCATCTCAGATTAATCAATCATTGTTAGATAGCAGGAAAACCACTAGCAATAATAGTAGAAGTTAAGACGATATAGAAAATAACGAATTGATTAACATCAGATTAGTTTCAAAATGTGCATTCTAGTTAGAATGTGAGTTCATTCTTGTAGACACTGGTAACTAATAATACTTCAGGGGCACTCTGACGATGATTGTAAGCAGATGTTATCCGCATATATGGTATTTACACTTGCTATTGCCACTGTATAGCAAGCATTGATAAAAACTAAAATTAATGATAAAAAGAATTGGTAGCCAGCATCATAAGATGAAGAAGACTTAATTGCACTTCTGTGCTTAATTCCACATAATTTGAAGCTATGATATCAATGATAATGCCAAACTGTAGCAGGAGTTGAGTAGTAAAAATAAGAACATCTAAAGGCCACCTAACTGCACTAGTGAACTGTGGTTAACAATGCTGAATTGTCTTTATGAGTTTGTCAAGCAATGGCATGGGTGACAGAACATTTCATGTATATGCAACTGCTTTAGTGTCGTGCCTATTTAGCGGAATGCACTTATATATAAAGGGATCTCGGTATAAATACATAAAGTATAGTGCTGAGAACACTTTAGATGTTTCTGTGATGCTTTTCAAAGATAAAAATAAACATAGTAGTCATACCACTAGAGGGATTGCCACGTCCTTGGAAATTTGGGTCATCACATACAATTGCTTCAGGCCCCCAGGCAAGCTTGCCTCCAAATATATTCCACACTCCATTAGGACTCTGCAATTTATCATATTATAGGGTTTAGAACCTTCAGCTGAGACTTGACCAGTTTTCAAAGACCAAAACAAAGACTTCAAGGCTTTATAGCCTTATGCACCTTGAGCAACAAACCCAACAACCATAAATATATTTATAACCTAAAGATGAGATTCATAAGAAAGAAATAGTAATAGTATGTCTTGGCTGGTTGACAATGGCAATTACAATGAGAAGCAAGGCTGTGAGATGTTGTGACAAAGCTTACTATGTCCACCTACAGGGACATATGAAAGATAGATAAACTACAAGCTGCCTGCCAATTAACTCCGAAAAAGAAGGAAGTGAAAGGCAAATTCTAGAAGCAGTGCATTTGAACCCAAAATTTGTAAGACAAAATACTATGAGAATATGACCGATTGTAGTAATATAGGAAACAAAAGGTTTGGTAGAGACGAATCTCTCATAATACAAATAATTTATTGATTGACAAAGGTCTCGTCATATGTCATATATATATGCAGTTCAAATAAAAACTTCTTAATATGAGAACTGTGAGAACCCTTGCACTGAACCTATAAAGTAACCGCAGTGAACTCTACACAGAAAATATCGTGAATTACTTATAGGTTCAGTTCAAGAGTTCTCACAGTTCTTACAATGAGAAGTTTTTATTTGAATCACACCCTATATATCTTCTTTATTTGTTAATTCATATTGTAAGCAATTTAAACAAATTGTTGATGCGGGAAATTTCTTGTTGTATTGGTCTGTAGCTTGGTAAGATAGGCATTAAAAATTTCACAAATGGGAAAGTTTACTACGTATGAACGAAGAAATAAAGAGAATTTTCCACTTAAATCAGAAGTTTCAACAGATCAAAATGGAAAGGAATTAATAAAACAATCCTCGAAAGGGAATTCTGTCATTTAGACTTATTAAGGTCCTATGGCTAATGACCAGATTCAATTTGAAGGATTTTGTAGATTCATCGATCGGGGTTTGGCAGAAGAACTTTGTTGAGTTACAAGAGAGTGGGTGTTATGCAGTGTGATGATTCTTTGCTCTACATATACTATTGTCCTTCCTCAATGTCTGATTATGGAAATAAAATGGATTTTCGCTGCCTGCATGCAAGTTTATTCTCAAAATTGAAGTGGTAATTTGAACATCATACAATCATATGTCACATTAGTGGCACCCAATTAACAACTTGGATGTAGATCTCAAAATCTGACAGTCAGAAATCTGACAGGAACAGACATGAGAGAGATGGTCAAGGATGTCCTGTGAAGCAAATAGGAGAAATTATCTAGGAGAACAAAATACCTGCTTCTGAGCACATCGGTGATTCAGTACAACGTCTCCAAGGGTCTGCAGCAATGGAAACATGATGTGATCATGCACATATAAGAGATGAAGATATTTATTCACAAGAACTAGTTTGAGATATTAAACAGTATGCATTCCCACTTCACGGGTTAAAATAAATGACACCTTCTGAATACAAAGATCACACATGTATTACTGAAGAATATCATTATAGCACAAAAGATTCAACTTCTTAGCAAAGAAAAATCAGAGTCTAAATAGACACTGACAAGAAACTAATTTGACAACTTCAATCACAGAAAGAGAATGAAAGAAAAGAGGGGAAAAGGAGAACAAAAAAAAAACAGATGCAAATTGGTTCCTTAAGAACAAACACAAGAAGAAACTACATACATGAAAAGACAAATGAAAATAAATCCCAGTGTATGACCCTTAACGTAGTTAGTATATTTGAGTGCAGTTTCCGCAAACAGGAACCTGAATAGGCGTTATGGTATACAGAGTGCACTTTCACATCATGAACATTGATACTTAGGTGTGCAGACAACTAAAATAACATTTTAGTCTCCCAGTCAAGATGATTATACCAAGTCAATGCATAGATTTGTACCAGGAGATCATGATTACGCATTTCCTCTATACAATGCTTTAATTCTTCCTCAGACCCATAAGCTGAATTGAGGTTGTACAGGTCAGATGGCATATAACCTGCAGTTGATTCTGTCCTTTCAGAAATTCATTTAATGGAAGTTCAGCGGAGCTGATAATAACAATTGGAGCTTATATTACACAGATACTTTATCTTTGTACATAAAAAATGCAAGAAGAGCAGCAGGTAACTCTCGGAATAATTAAAGAATGGTGTATAGCAGTGGTTTCATGTTTCTCAACGAAGTGCCTTTTCACATGTCCAGGAAAAGACAGCAGTTATCTAATTACAAAAGCAACTACTAAAGTCAAGACTCTAAGAAATTATTTCAAAAGGGGTGCCCATAATATAATCAGGGAACCGGGCTAGGAGGAGACCTTGTGGTGCAACAGATTCTGTGGGTGGTGGGAACCATACTGCTGTTATGCCAGAGCGTGACAAATCAGCAGCCTTAGGAGCTAGGTCGAGGTACCACTGTCTTCTCCAGCTCTCCCAGTTGAAACCTTGAAACTTCAGAAGGAAAATTTGAATATTACATTGTTTTAACAATATAAACTTATCCAGATAGGTGCAGTTACTTAAGGAGCAAGAACCATAAAATTTAAAACGAATAATCAGCAAGTATACTAACCACTATCTCACGTCCAGTACCAGTTCCTGGCTCTGTAGCAAGGCAGGAAAATTTAAGAAAAGACATGCTTCAAAATATAAATTCATGTGGGAGTACATCAATAGAAAAATACCTAGTTTTGTCTCTTCAGCAGTTCTCTGCCACTGAATAGTTTTTCTTTGAAGAGCTCGTTCCAAAGCCTTCCGTTTCTTTTCAATAACTTCTTTCTCCATCACATGCTCAACCAGAGTATCTCCTTCCTTTGGTTTTTCTAGCACGATGGACCAGACTTCGTCAGGTTTAGGCAACTTCAAAGATTTGAAGTTTGATATTTTGGCTTCCGATAAACTGGCTTTCCTAGGGGGAAACCTGGGACAGATGGATTGAATCCTTCTTAACATCCACTCAGGTATCTCTCTGCGAGGACCATCAGTCAGTAGTTTCAATTTTCTTGAATTATCATCCATTAGGAGGTCTACTCGCCCACCATTAACCACATAAGTTGAATCTTCATTCATTTCTCCAAGTGGGACTTGCTTCAACAACAATGTTTCTGCCAATTCTGCTCTTTGCCTCCACATTATCGAGGCAGATTCAGATGCTTTCAGAGATCTCTGCAACGCTTCAGATCTTCTTAAATAAGCCTCATCTTTGGACCGAGCTGTTTCTTTTGCTGCTTCAACAGCAGCCTTGAGAGTTTCCAATTCCGCCTTGAAAGCCTTTGAAGTTGCGTTCCCTCTTTCCTCAGAATCCACTTTTATTTTATTAAACAACAATTTGAGTTCCTCCTCCTGCTTAATAGCTGATTTCCTGCTTGACTCCTGAATCTCAACCAGTTTCTTCTCAGCATCACGTGCCCGGAGTTCATAAGCAGTCGCTTGCTGGTGGCTTTGATCTAATTCTAACTTCAACTTGTTGAACTCATTTTCAGAAACCAGTAGTTGAGATTCTAAATCATACATTTCTTGTTGTAACTTAATATTCTGAAACTTGATCAATGCAATCTCATCAATTAATTTCGAATCATCTACAGGAGCTGCCACATAACTTTTTGCACGGTCATCAGCTGATTTGGCAACAGCTAAAGCCTTAGCTATGGCAGATTTGCACTGATCAACTATGGAAACTAAGGTGCCTTCAGTTGCACTTCGAAATTGTTCCTCAATCTGGTAAGTAGCATCTGCCGCAGAAGTTTCAGCAGCAGAAACTCTCAGTTGGGTGTCTTCTAAAATGTGAGATGTTGCCTGCTGGAAAGCAATCTCAGCTAACTTCTCGACTTGAACTGCAAGTTCGACAGCATCTTGTTTTGCGAGGATAAGCTTGGACTTTAAGTCGAATTTCTCATCTACAGACTCCTGTAGCTTCTTATGAAACAGGTCTTTTGCAGCCTCGAGTTCTGTTATGACCATGTCGTTTTCATGCATTATAGCAGCTTCATACTCGTGTTTTTTAGCTTCCGCTTGAGCCAATTTCTCAAGCAATATACCCCTCTCCTTTTCAAATGCTTGTTCGCGGGTTTGGGCATCAGCTAGTGCTATCTGAGTTGCTAAAAGTTCATCTTCATGAGTCTGCTGGAACTCAATACTCTCTGATGAATTACTACTCTCCTCATCAATAAAAGTTGGCCGAATCTCTCCAGAATCACTCTGCAATTCAAATACTAACTACTTATCCTTCTGTATTGGACCTTACATTCAACAAAAAACGTAAATCCTCATACAAGCTAATCCAAATAACGACAATCAAAGTGATAAACAGGATTAGTGACACTGTTTTAACAGAAGACAGGCATTTATCCACATACCTTTCCCAGTATAGTCCTCAGAGAGGATTATCTGGCACTTACAGTGTGAATTTAAACGAAATGCAACTCACGCAACATCAGCTGTTCCATTTAAATCAAACAGAAAAGTAAACTCTGCCGTAGTGATGCATACCGTACTTGAACAAATAACATATCTTGATCTATGGAGCCAAGCATCCGCACCTAATAGATTTCTGGAAGAGTTCAGAAATTGACAAAAATCAGCAGAATTCCCACAACACTAGTAAGCTTTCCTAAACAGCAAAAAATTGTAACCTCTTTCTATCATGAAATCTTTTTCCAATAATTGGCTGCCGTTTGAGCTCAAAATAGAAACCGCGTCGATATTGCGCGCCGCACAATACATGCCGGTTGCATAAGAAGGTACTAAACACGGGAGCATCGGGCAGCGTAGCTGCACTCATATTCTACACTACAACAACAATGCAACCGTAAGAGAAAATTACAGCATCTCGACGACTTAAACTAAAAATTGCAAATATATTAAATTCATCCAACACAAATTAAAGCATCAGCTTACTCCCAAAGCACACTACTTGTACAACAAATTGCGTCATAACAATTAGAGATATTCAATTTGTCTATTTAAACATCTCAGAAGCTAACCGTCAGAGATGAAGCAAATATAAACAGAAATTAAGTTCCGACCTGATTTAAGAGAAGATGAAGCCACCTCCACAAAAGTTGTCAGTTCATTAGTGAATGGAAGAAACTAGCTATGACGCAATTTCCAACGCTGCAAAATGCATGGAGATAGTGATTATGAGTTGAAAAATTGGAGAAAAAGAAGCAGACAAATGGCGGGGAGAGAAAACTGAAAAAGGCTCTGCACTTTCTGAACGGAGCCTGCGGGACCGGAAGTTGATCTGTTCTCAACAAAGTTGAATTTCATATAAAAAGACGTGACTGCCCTTGCTCCAAAAGTCCAGCAATAACTCTATTTTGCGACTGTTTTGTGTATGCCCTTGGAATTAAGGAATTTTGTTTATTTTTTTCCCTGTAGCAAAGTAATTAGCGATACCGTTTTATGCATCAAAATTCATTATTCAGAGATACAAGATAGTACATCTTATCACCTCCTGAATTGGCTACATATTATAAAAGTTCTAAATAATTAGTTAGTACACTGAGAAGACAATCCACACTTAAAAGTAGAATATCCAATCAAAAATCTATTACTAAGGAGAGAATTTTAATTGGGAATATCAATTGATTCAGGTCGAGTTTCGGAACATTCCTATTTGGTTTGCGGGCTAATAATCGGGCTAGAATCTTATAAGATTGTAAATTTACAACCCAAGTTAGGCTGCGAGTTTTGGGCTCAACTGCATTATTTGGTTATATCTCACAACATCAATATTTGAATATTGTATATTCTATTATATTAAACACGTAAAAGATGGGATTTGAAGCGTTTAATCTTTTTAATGTTGATTGTCTATGAGAACTTGTAATCTATGCTTTCCACTAGTTTTAGTAATTCCATGTCTATATGTGCAATTAATAGAAAGAATAAACCACATCTGTAAAATGAGATGAGGCTCAAATATATGGAATAATTAGTGAGATTTTCAAACTTGAAATTAAATTAGTTATATAAGTAATTTATGAGCATATGGAATGATGTAATTAATAAAGTAAAATTTATGCAAAAAGGGCAGACAACAGCGGGCTGAAGTTATAATCAAAATAGCTTAAGTAAATTAAACTCGTATTTCCACGTCTCCAGTTAAGAGTATTGTATTGGAAGCAATCCCTAATTAACTTGTAATAGCAGCATAGCATAGATAAGAATAAGGAAGAGGTGAACGTGAGTTCCAAAAACAGATCATCGAACTCACGAGATCCTCATTGGATCACTAAAAGTTGATGAGATATCAAGGCATTATCAACTTTTATCTCACATTAGGACATGTAATGTGTTTATTGTGAGTGATGATGGATGAATTTGAATTCTATCCAAAATAAATTTATGTACTACTTTCTACTTCATCAAGTGTGATTATCATTTATGATTTATTCCTTGATTTATCATCCAACAAACATAAAAGTTATGTCATAAAGAGTATTGTCTTCTACTAGCATTAACATGCATGACGTCCTTAAAATAGTATACAAAATATAGGTCCACGTTACAAATATGGGTAGGAATAATCATAGCTTTGTCAACTCTTCACAAATTAAATGCATCTATACTATTTTTTCTTTTTTTAAAAGGCGATAATAGCTTATATATCAGGAGTTCAAGACTTGACAACTGTAAAGTTCCAAAGATTTAATCATAAGTATTATTATGTTAAATTATCAAAAGTTCAGTCACACAATTCTATACGTGTGCCTTTGAGAATTCATAGTGGGATTTGTGATGAGTTCGTCACATATATATTATTCCATTTTCAAATTTGAGTAGGAAGGAAAATATAACTCATAGTATTTTTCTTGATCATTCGGACTCCGTAAATTCTTCACTGTCGATCTCGGCATGAAGGTCCCACTCTGGTTCTTGAGCTTTCGTTTCCGCCTTGGCCCAGTCATCAGGCAACATGATGGCTTTCATGTTTCTTTTGGACATGTTATTTCTTAATTCACCCAAGACGCAATCGGCAGTGTTGAAAGCTTGTTCGACAGCAATTGTAGAAGCGGAAACTGCAAAAATCTCATTTGCCATGGTGGCGAGAATGACATAGTCTTTCTCATGCGTTGACTACCAATGTAGGACTTCGAGTTGGTGGTGTTTAGGACCAACATCTATTAATATAGCACAAGATTACAAATATATATCTAATTCACTGTTAGCTCTTTCCCTATGTGTATAGTGATGCTACTTTCATTGGTATTAGGTCGTTATAATATCTATCTATGTTAAATCCATAGTTACCAAAGTTGGAATCTCTAGTAGAAGTGTAAAGTGTTTATTTGATGATCATTATTATATTTTGTTTCATAATCCTTAAAGAGGCAACGTAAGGTTACACCTAACTCACATTTAACTTGTTTTTGGTTAAGAATATCTAACTCAAATGAAGCTCCAGTATCTAAACTTAATTGGGCTAAGTTCGTAAGAGGTAAGTTTGTTTAAGTTTCATAATAGCAATCTAAAAGGCTACAAATACCACCTATTTTTCATTTTGGATCTAAGGATTTAGCAACTAAAGATACCATTGAAATATCCTTAAAATATTTT
>JAYDZE010399799.1:0-53615 GCA_034509125.1 Monilaria moniliformis | reverse complement strand
TCCAGCATCATGAAAAACTAAACGAAGGAAACCAGGAGCCTTAGCCTTGGTCAATACCTTCCTGATCTCTTCTTGCAACAGGGAACTTTCACTGAATTGAAAACCTTAGCATCAATAAGCCATTTATTTTCTATTAAAAGATCATTATTATAACTAGCATCGACATGTCATATACATAGATATAATATGTATGTGTACAGCTGAAATCATTCTAATTATTTCATCAACTCTCAAAGGACAACTAAATTCCTTTGTATAATAATGTACAATAAGAATACACAATGTTAACCTCTAACAATACCTAATCAGCTCATAAAAAATTCACAAATTAAAATAATCTTGTTGCAAATTTTGACAATCTAACCCTAATCAAAATGAGCAAAACATATACCCTAAAAAAACAAACACACACTAATATTCCATGCCATGTAAGCAGACAAACTGAACGACGTTAATCACGCTTACTCAGCAGCAGAGGAGGAACTGGGGAAGGGAATCAGAAAACGACGTCGCTGCCATATACATTAGCCCTCGCCTCCCCAAATGCGAAGGTGAAGAAGCGGCAGCACAATATATATTGAGCCTTTTCGCGGCGAACTTAACTACCGGCGATATTTTCACCGAGAGCTTGAGCTCTCTGCCGGCGGAAACGTAGGCTGCTGAACTCAGCAGCGTCGGATCGACGGCGGCGGTTGTGCAGTCCATTTTTTAGTAGGTTGCTCAGCTCAGTTCAGCTCAGAACAGTTAATGCCTTTTGGCTTTTAACTAACTGATTTTATTTTATTTAATTATTCTTATTAATTTTTACAATAAATGTTTAATAATTGGTTATTGGGTCACAAAGCATGGCGTGATAAGGCCCATTTATTGATGGGCCATTTTGGGCTTTGGTTTGATTGTTAGTGAAAACAGCCCATTTTTATATTTTTTCATTTTTTTTAGGGAAAAAAGTGACAATCTAATTTTTAAAATTTTATTTCAAGATACGTTTGAATAGATACTTCTTGCGTCCACTAAAAATAGACTTATTTTTCTATTTTTGAATGTCCACTAAAATTAGTCTCGTTTCATTTTAGAAACTTTCTCACAACATTACATCAATCATTTTTTTTCTCTCTCCAGTCATTTTACCAATTGCACATCAAAACAGACTATTTTTAATGAACGGATGAAGTATAAAATATAAATAAATGAATTTAAGCATATTACACGGAATTACCTAAAAAAGATCTATGTTGTCATACAAATCCAAAAAACTACGGCTTTGAAATTTCCAATTTTGATACCCTATACCAACTTATCCCCTTTCTTCTTCTTTCTTAGAAAGTTACCTAAAAATCAAATTTTATTTCCTCCAAAAAATACGTATTTCTCCCGTATTTCCTCCAATATAAAATACGCGTATCTATATTTACCCGTATCCCACCGTTTCTTACCATTTCCCCAAATTCACGCCTACATCACGTGCTGAAATTCCTTCCCGCGTCCACTTGTCTTCACGCCATTGGCTCCCCTAGGATCCCGACAAACTCTGCGCCAAATACAGGTACAACTGTATCTCGACATCCGACCAACCATCGTACGCCACGTCATATCCTGTTCCTCGCGAGGTACGGCTTCCGACGTGGCGCCTCCTCATTGGCTTCATCGTCGCCTTCAAATTCTGTGCACGGTTGCTCCGCTCTATTTTCTTCTTCGTAAAATCCCCATTTCATTAAATAAAGGAAACATTTCTGTTTCCTTCAATTCCATAAAAATATATATATTTCAATCAAACAAATCATTCGAATTTTTCCACAACTTCTCATTTTTGTTTTCTAGAGAGAGAGAGAGATAATTTGTGAGAGATGGCGGTGAAGATGAGGAAGTGGTCGCCGTGGCCGCCGGCGAGGAAGTTTGCGGTGGCGGTGAGGCTAGTGAGGCTCGAGGTTATGGCGGAAGACGGAGGGGGCGGCGATGATGAAGACAGCGGCTCCGCCGCGGCGGACCAGAAATTTGTGGCGATCAAAATTAAATGGAAAGGGGAGCCGAAGTTTTTCCCGTTGATGCCGCCATTCCAGCCGAGGAAGAAAGTCGAGCAATCGAGCAACCGAGCAATGAAGAGGAATTGTGGAATCGTTGAATGGGACGAGGATTTGTGGTTCAAAAACACGTGTTGTTTCTCCACCACCGTCTCTGATGTTTGCGACAAGAAATTCGGAGCGTGGGAAATTGCCTTGAATGTTATTTGCGTGAGTTATCTATTTACCTTTTCTGTATGGTTTGCAGGCTATTAATTAAAATGTAAAAAAAGTCGAGTATTTCGGACAGGGGGAGAAGGTGGATACGAAGGCGAAAATGGCCGTCATCGGAGGAGTTTCGGTTAATATCTCGGAAATTGTTGGGAAAATGGAGACTTCTTCCATTGAAGAGAAGCTTCATCTCAATTTGCAGATGGATGGAATTGCTAGAGAAGCTGCCCTCACGGTAAACTTGACATCTTATTTTTAATTTACGTTTTTTTATTGATCGAATTATCTAAAACGCGCTTACTAAATAATGCCGCAGGCACAAATTAAAAAATAAAAATAGAGTTAATATGATTAATGTAGCTATATAATGATCATTTTCAGGCCGATTCTACCATCGGCCTACGAGTATCAAAAAATATTATTAAATTCGGTCTTTCGAGCTGTTGTGAAGCAGTTCTTGAATCCGTCACTGACTTTATGATACTTAATTAATAATTCTTAAAAAATGAATAAAATAATCGTTAAATTAGACCGGTTAATTATGAGATGTGTGTTGTTAATTAGAAAATTAAATTGTAGCTCGATCTAGACTTTTTTATTAAATATGAATAATCTATACTAAGTTCTTGTTTGACAAAAGGAGGTATTATTTAATGATTGAGTTAATACCTAGCTAGTTGAGATTAGCTGCGTCTGTTTGTTACATTAAGTATTCATCTTTGACTATGCCTTGTTATATATTCATCTAGATGTTCTTCTTTAATTTGTGATTAATTTTAATATTATCAATGTGTTAAGCAAGATTTAGACTAATTTTATATGCTAAATGTATCTTTAGGTGCTGTTCAACTTTGTTGAAATAAGGGAGTCCCAAGATTTACTAGAACTGAGCCGATCAAAATCTATCAATGTAAAATACGCTTCTGCTAATGGGTGTAAAGACAACGTGAAAGTAAGGAGGAGATCAATGGGCCTAGAAGAGGCATGTTTGGATGAGCCGAGGGCCCCGGCTGCCGTGCTCGAGGCAGACAAAAAAGACCGATGGTTTAGTTGGAAGAGCAGGCGATTTAGTTTCAAACGAGCCAAGACTAAAGAGGAGAAACTCGAAGAAGAAATTGAAAACTGTGGGGATGAGACTCGGATTCAATTATCTAACGCTTCTTCAATAGACCATTCATTGCAGGTAAATATTTTTTTTATTTACTTTTTTTCTTAATTTGGTAGTTTGTTGACATTCAAATGGATTATATATGTTAAGATCTAAGGTTTTTATTTTTATTTTTCTTTGAGAAACTAAGCTTATGATGTGTATATATTTGATTTAAAAATATCAAGTAGTAGTATATGACTTGGTAAAAATATGATACCATTCTTGTCTGATCTTGTTTCCTTGTTATTACATTATTTGTAATGATTAAAGCCACATTCTCCATTTTGACTTTTTCTATGTAAAGAGTATTGACTTTTAGGCAAATGGATTGCGTGTGATCGCAAACTAATAATAATTACATTATTAGTAATAGACAGTAAAAAAGTTTTACTTGGATCTTTTATTGTGGTTTGAATTTGACTTGTATATATCTTCTTGCAGGAAAATGATGGCAATTATCAAAACAAGAAAGTTTGTCTATGGGAAGACAAGGAATTGATGAGCAGAGATGGCCGAGCAAAGCTCAAGGCTCCGTTTTTCTTCGCCTCGTTCGATCAACGTAGCGACAAGGCGGCTGGGGAGAGTGCCTGCACGGCGCTGGTGGCCGTGATATCCCACTGGCTCCTCTCGAACGCGGACGCCATGCCAGGGCGGTTGGAGCTGGACGACCTCATAATGCAGGGCTCGTCGGAGTGGCGGAAGCTGTGCGAGGACGCCGCCTACGTCAAGGACTTCCAGAACAAGCACTTCGACCTCGAGACTGTCCTTCGGGCGGACATCCGCCCCGTGTCCATCTCCCACAATGAGTCTTTTGTCGGGTTCTTCGGGGCCGAGACGTTCGACTCGTTAAAGGGGGCCATGTCATTTGACGACATATGGGACGAGATCCGCAGTGGCGGCGACACGGCTCCGAGGATATACATAGTGAGCTGGAACGACCATTTCTTCGTGCTAAAAGTCGAGGCGGACGCGTATTACATCATCGACACGTTGGGGGAGCGGCTCTACGAGGGGTGCAACCAAGCGTACATGATAAGGTTCGACGACAAGGCCGTAATGCGGACACAGAAACAAGCAGAGAGTGATGAGAACGACGTAATATGCAGTGGCAAAGAATGCTGCAGAGAATTCATCAAGAGATTTCTCGCGGCCATACCGTTGAAGGAGCTCGAGGAAGAGGAGAAGAAGAGCGCCGTCTCTTATTTTTGCCTCCATCAACGGCTGCAGATAGAGTTCAACTACAGCTGCTTGATCTCTCCAGCCTCATCCTCAATGTCGTCTCCCCTTTCTTCCCTAACCACATCGGCATCGTCTCCTTCCTCCGATTGACTGTAAAAATCATGTTTGCAATAAAACATATGTCACACTGCACAATCAAGAAAGCAATAAAGGGTTCTTGTCTTAAAGAGAAAGTTGCTATGGACCTACAAACTCATAAGCAGTGCTGCAAAAGCTTTAGACAAAGTGAAAAACTTTTAATGATAGCAAATAATTATATTTCTATGGCTCTCCACAGCCTTTTTTCTCTAGTTATGTATATTAAAGATTGATTATCCCACTTGCTTTTCAGATGACAAACTATTAACAAGTCTCGAAGAGGGGGTCGTTCAGTCCCTCCAAGAACACCCAAGTGGAGCGATAGGGTCGAAGGATTAAGACCTATCGCTCTCTCGTCCCCAACTAAAAAGATGAACAAGAGCAATGATTGTTCAAGTAAATCTTGTGGACATTAGACCCACAATGTATCCACTTCTATTAGCACGATCGAAACAAAAAACGAAAGCATGATTTATAATCACTCATTTATTCTTTCAAAAGCCACTTTATCACCTTCCAAACCTAATAAAGCATAATGCAGATTGCAGAACGTAAACTTCAATGGAATTTCAACCAAACTCAGCTCTTAATAAAACGAATGGAATGTCTTTAGCCTCTTGTAGCTTGCTTATAAAGATGTCAATTCAAGACAAATCGAAGAACTATAGTTGAGTTTTTACTTTTTAGGCAAATCTTCGAGCTAGCCTATGTCTGCTCGACGAGCCCTAGAACTTTATCTGAGTTAATCCCTGTTTACAAATAACTATGAACAAGTAATTCACGTAATCAATGCACGAACTAATAACCTAGAACCTACCTGATAAACGCAGTTTTCTAATTACAAAAGCATTGGAGATCATCATCCGCTTTGAGCACGCTCTCTTTCCTGCAACGAACAGAGCTGATTGTAACTGTCCATTCCCGCTGTATCTACTTTGCGTATACTCATAGTTATCTTTAATGTCAGCATATCGTTCTCATCAAAACAAGCCCGACTGACATATTTTGGTTCGTTCATTCGTTGAGATGGTTCTTGGATTAGATCCGATCCACAGTGCTCCTATCACCATTTTCCACTTGTAGGGACCAACTATTCTCAATACCAGCACGAGGAACTACTAGAGAACCTAGCCGCAATGTTAAGTCACAGTCGACCTGCTGCTCCTTTTCTGAAGCAAGTTCATGATTGGATGGACAACGAACGCTCAAAGCATCGAGCGTCAAGGTGGGAGAACTTCGTCGGGGGGCAATTTCATCACTACCCATAAGTTCGGGATTCAGAAATGAAGCTCTCGAAGGTTCAAGATGATCACCATAGTGCAAAGGAAACACATGCCATAGGTTCGACGAGTTAGAAGCTTCTCCTAATGCATGATGGTTATCACTTGGAACCAAATTGTTGGGTAGCATGACAAATTTCTTGACATGACTGGGATTTCTGGTCTGAAAACTACGATCGTGAGCCTTGATGCACGATGGTGAGGGATTCTTGGTGTCGAATGTCGAGTACTGTGGGCAATGGAGGATGAGGGGGCTAATCTTAGCGAGATTTCCATAAATTTCAGAGCTCAAATTGCTGTCAGCAACAAAAGCACCCTCTACATTTTCTGGCCTAAGGTAACATCTAGGCGAATCGTTGCGTTGGCTTCTTGATGATCTCCTAGGAGTGCAACCCAAATGCAATGCAGCTGGTCATAGCAGAGACAAGAAAAAAAAAAGATCGCATATTTAGCATGATTTCTTGATTTTCTTGGAAAAAAATTCAATGCCCAAGTTGAACACAAGCTTAACCTACAAAACTACATGTACAAAATCCACATATAGAGAGTGTTAGCACACACACCTTCAATACAAGGGTGCAAGAAATCTCCAGTTTCAGAGGTCTCATCTCTTCTGATTATGGTGTCAATAGCATCATTTACTCTTTCCCAAAGTGTTTCAAAATCAGAATACTCAGCCTAACCCAAGAAAAAGGGGGCAAATAATGAAGTTGGAGCATAATAAAAAAGCAATCTTGGATGAAATTAAGGGGCATAAACCATAAACCTACCTCAGAGTTTGCTTTAGAATACATGATTTCTTCAGCTTTCAACACAACAATGGGGAGTTTCTCTTGCCATTCTCTGTTCTTCCTAGTAGCTGAACAATGGACCTCATTCACAATCCTAACAAAACACCCCAAAAATATACACTTCAAGAACACCTCCAAACACACACACACACACAGAGGGAGAAAGTACCTGAAAACTTCTTGAATGAGAGAACCCCTAATGGGGTGGTGCCTATCACTGTGCCAAGCTCTTCTCACACACTCATAGGGTCTTGGGCCTGGTCTTGGCATCCTTCCAAAGAAACAAGAGAGAGAAAGATGAGTTCTTGATGATGGTGAGGGAAAAACACCTACAAAAAGGGGGCCTTTCTGTGCTGCTTGATTAGTTTTCTTGACTTGCTCTGCATTTGGTAAAGAAAGAAAAGGAAAATGGCTGTATTTAGATAGGAGGAGGAGAAGAAAATCACAGGGTTCAAACAGTGACCCCCCCCCTCCCCCTCCCCCTCCTCCCAAAAATAAAAATAAATAAATGAATAAATAAAATAAAGTTGATTTAGAGATTCTGGGCCCTTTAGCCTCACAGTTTACAATCAAGAACCCTTTTTATTTTATTTTTTGGGATGAAAATTGATTTTTTTTTGTATATTGGTTTTGTGTAATTTTGGCGTAGTGTGGATGAATCAATAATTTGAAAGTGGCAATGGTGTGTGTGTCCCCCCACAGAGCCACATGCCAGCTTCCCAGAGCAAGAGATGGCTGGTGCGCGTCAATGATCCATCATTTTTTTTGTCACTGTCGGTGCCCCCTACCTCACCCTAACCCCAGCCTCACGCTCTCCCTAGCAACATTAACCGTCGGAAATAACGTGTTGTTAAGATTCCAACTCGTGATATTTGATCGTAAAATTACTTGCTTGCAAGAATTTGGATTCTAGGATGACGTGTAAAGTTAATTTCGGTGAAATTCAAATTTGTGATATTTGATCGTGAGGTTGCTCGTTCGCAAGAATTTAGATTCTAGGGAGACGTATTGGAATTTTATTTTATTTTTCTCCAAACGTTATTAAGAATTTTTAGGGTATGATTGCACTTAAATACACATTTTTTTTATTATCAAATTCTAACTTTGCACGTTAATTAAAATTGTCTTTTATTAAACAATTTTTAAATGTTTTGATTTTTCATACAAATGTCAAATTGAGACAAATTGATGTCATTGTGTCAAGTTGAAGCGGCGTAGACACCCAACTACGTCATTTAGCACCTCAATCGTTTAATACAAAGGACGGAAATATACATGTATGTTACGTTAATTATAACGACACTAGACTAGACAAACTATAGAAATGAGTTATTAGTCACTTTGACTGTCATAATTAAAGGTAACAGTCTACTTAAATAGTGGAGCAGTTGAGCACTAAGCACTATATAAAATAACATGAATATCATGTATACATGCAAATAATTCCCAAATATTATTAAATTTCCAATACCAATAAAAGATTATTAATCTTTATTGAAATTAAAATACACAAAATCCCAAAAGCCAATCTAGCTCATAACCCTTTCACCCCCTCGCCCTCCTCTGCCTACCCTCGCCGTCGTCTTCACCTTCACAGCCCCCTCCACCACCTCGCCGCCACTTCCCCACTCCCACTCCCTATAACTATGCCACCCTCCTTTACTAACCCTCACACACGTGGACTGGAGGGACAGCCGCGGGGGATGAGGTGATCAGGGCCCTTCGTAGATACGGGGACGAGGGGAGATCGGACGGCTCTAATTCGTCTGTGACGGTGAGGAGGAGGCACCACCCCGTTTTTGTTTGCGAGGAAGTTGATTGATATTGAAAATCATGTTTATCTTCATTTTTATTGTAATGATAGAATATAATATATATAGTATAGTGTGAGATTAGTAAAGCAAAAAGGCGTGACAAACCCGTGCTTTTGTTTTCCACCATTCTTTTCTCTCTCTCTCTCTCTCTCTCTCAAATTTTCCTAAAATTAATTATCTGCCATTTAGTGGAATAGTTCTATAACTTGTATGTTAAACAAATATTATACTAGTTTAGAAAAGGGGATTTTAATATTCAGGAATGTAGAAGTAAATTAAAATTTGGTTGTAGAAACAAAGTTGGGTCTCATAGGTTTTGTGAGATTGGGCCTCGTAAAGCTACTACTACTAAATTATTTGGCCCATGATCATCGTACAACTTATTTTGGTGCAAATTTGCTGGACAATGAGCAATAAAGTAAAAGTTAATGACATACTATTAATCTACATATATTGTCAAAAAATATAATATACCATTGGATATAGGGCACCGTTTTATAAAACTCAACAAATATGAATGTTTAAAAACTCAATTGAAATAAATGCATTTATTTAAAATAACACAAAATTAATTTGAAGGTTCAAATGCATAATGTAAGAGAGTTTTACTGTGCCAACGAGGCCTAACTCAAATGGCAAGATTGATGCATTCAAAGACTCTTTTTTTAGGTTCAAATTTAGTCTGCGTGCGGTGTATTTATATATTTTTTTGACATAATAATTCACAGATTAACAATAAAAGTGAATTGCAGAAGCTATAATTTACATATTCTGTTTATACCGACAACTACGAAAAGAGTGCCAATCTGAAACCACATATTGCAATGACAACATAAGTTTCCTCAAATGTCAGCATCACCTCTTCAAGTCGTGAAGAAACATCTCCTTCTCCCTGCCAAACCCCACTTCCCATTTTTGTATCTTCTATCTAGTTTATATATTATTCATTATATTATATATTAAATATCAATTAATGGATCAACCCATAAATCCTATATTAAATCCATCCCAATCTGTGAACGATAAGAGTGGGAGTTATTAGTATTAATTAATGAAACACATCAAGAATGAGAGAGAGAGAGAGAGAGAGAGAGAGGGAGAGGGAGACAACCGAGCGGCAACTCACACCAACTGGTACTACCAGCCCATCTAATTTCAGCTCCACCTCCTGCAAGATAAATATATATATACACATATTCCGATCAAATCAAAATCGACGGCCGCGATTCTCCCGGATCTCACTGCACCATTTAAATCCACCTTTCTATTCTCTTTTCCTTTTTTCTATTTTTTTATAATTTTTTTTACCCTCCATAGTCCATTCCATTCTTATACCTTTCTCTCTCCCCAAGTTCGCAGCAAATCTAGAGAGAGAAGCGCCACCTCCTCCGCCTCTGATCCGATTCCTCCCAAACCTCAAACCTCAAACCCCAAATTTCACATATCACACACTTTACTGCAGCTGCAGCGCACCTTTTACCTCAATTCTTTTGTTTATTCAATTCGAGCTGATTTTTTGCGGTCGCCGCCGTCGGATCTGAATCCGTTTGATTTTTTGGAAGGTGAATAAATTGAAGGATCAGTCTGTCTAATTTTTGTCATATTCATACCGGAAGTTTGTGTATTTTCGTTGAAAAATGAGCTGATTGTTACATCCTCGTAGTTTTTTTTTTTATTGTTTGATTTGGTTAAATTTGGCTGATTAAGTTGCTGAAATTTGGGATTCTTAGCTGAATTGAATATAGCAACGGATTTGTGTTGAAATTGTGTTTTTGGTGCTCGTAGCGTAGGGTATCGACGAGATCGGCTTAAAGCCATGGCGCCGAGCACAATACGGAAAGCGATCGGGGCGGTGAAGGATCAGACCAGCATCGGAATTGCTAAGGTCGCGAGCAACATGGCGCCGGAGCTGGAAGTAGCCATAGTCAAAGCTACCAGCCATGACGACGATCCGGCTTCGGAGAAGTACATAAGGGAAATTCTCCAATTGACCTCGTTTTCACGTGGTTATGTTAGCGCCTGTGTTGTTGCTGTGTCTAAAAGATTGGGGAAAACGCGTGATTGGATTGTGGCTCTCAAGTGTTTGATGCTTATTAATCGATTGCTCAATGAAGGAGATGCTGTCTTCCAGCAGGAAATTACGTATGCTACTAGAAGGGGGACTAGGTTGTTGAATATGTCTGATTTCCGTGATGAGGCGCACTCGAGTTCTTGGGATCATTCGGCTTTTGTGAGAACCTATGCGCTGTACTTGGATCAGAGGCTGGAGATGATGATTTATGAGCGGAAGCAGAGTGGGAATGGGGGTGAGATGGAGAGATCTGGGGCCAGAGATGATAGATATAACTATCGATCACCACCAGAATCAAACAGGGGTGGATACGAGTATAGCCATGAGTATCGGGAGGAGCCGTATGGAATGCGCAGATCAAGGTCGTCTGGTGATGTGAGGGAGTCAACACAGGAGAGGAAAGATGCTACTCCTCTCAGGGATATGGCGCCCGAGAGGATCTTTGGGAAGATGGGTCATTTGCAGAGGCTGTTGGATCGGTTTTTGTCTTGTCGGCCAACGGGTTTGGCAAAGAATGAGAGGATGATTCTGGTTGCACTGTATACTGTTGTTAAGGAGAGCTTCAAGTTGTATGCTGATATCTGTGAGGTTTTGGCTGTGCTGCTGGACAAGTTCTTTGATATGGAGTATCAAGATTGTGTGAAGGCGTTTGATGCTTATGCTAGCTCAGCAAAGCAGATAGACGAGTTGGTCGGATTCTATAACTGGTGCAAGGACATTGGCGTGTCAAGATCTTCTGAGTATCCAGAAGTTCAGAAAATTACTGGCAAATTGTTGGAGACTTTGGAGGAATTTGTGAGGGATAGGGCTAAGGCAATGAAGAGTCCGGAGAGGAAGGCAGAGGCGCTGCCAGCTCCTCCTGTGGAGGAAGAGCCAGTGCCAGATATGAATGAGATTAAGGCACTGCCACCTCCTGAGGACTATACTCCCCCACCACAACCCGAGCCTGAGCCTCCTAAGCCTGCTGTTCAAGAGTCTGGCGATCTGCTGGATCTAAGGGATGAGGGAGTGACTGCTGATGATCAAGGGAATAGATTTGCCCTGGCATTGTTTGCTGGACCAGTGGCCAACAACGGGAATGGCTCGTGGGAAGCATTCCATTCGAATGGGGAGTCTGAGGTGACTTCTGCTTGGCAAAATCCAGCTGCAGAGACAGGCAAGGCCGATTGGGAATTGGCTCTTGTTGAAACTGCTAGTCATTTGTCTAAGCAAAAGGCTGCAATGGGTGGTGGACTAGATCCATTGTTGTTGAATGGCATGTATGATCAGGGAATGGTTAGGCAGCATGTGAGCACTGCTCACTTGAGTGGTGGAAGTGCTAGCAGCGTTGCATTGCCGGGTCCTGGAGCGAGTAAAACTCCAGTCTTGGCACTCCCTGCACCAGATGGAACAGTCCAGACTGTTGGACAGGATCCATTTGCTGCGTCTTTAAGCATTGCGCCTCCTTCATACGTGCAGATGGCCGATATGGAGAAGAAGCAGCAGTTGCTGGTGCAGGAGCAGATGGTGTGGCAGCAGTATCACAGAGACGGCATGCAAGGCCAGACTAGTCTGGCCAAGATTGGTGCAGGTGGATATTATGCTCCCGGCGTACAGCCTCCAATGCCATATGGAATGCCACCGGTGAACGGAGTCGGAGTACCACCTGCTGGTTACTACCATACACCGTACTGATATCTTGGTAAATTTTTCTATACGTTAGATTTAGCTTTTGTTTAAATCTTGTAATTTCCAATGTATTTGATGTGATGTTGCTCGCATTTGTTCATGACTTTGGGGAAGAGGGCAGGGAGGAAGAGAGAAATTGAGGTGAAGAGATTTAGTGATTGTGGGTGATTTTAATGCTGTAATCATCTTGTTTATGTAATAGTATTTGGGATTTCAGGTGCTTGTTCTAGAACACTAATCCTATTTCTTTTTCTTTCTAATATGATAATTTTGTGTATCTAGATGTTGCATTCAGCCTATTTCTACTTATAGGGATACTAAATTAGGGTGAACAACTGAATGCCAAATTAGAGAAGGCATCTTAGTTTAATTCTAAATTTAGGTTTTAGAATCATTTGCATCTGAAATTTTCATTCTTTTAGATTCTCTCATTTTCTGGAAGCATCTAGCAAAGTTGGAGCTTGAAATGGACGCCATTATATAAATGAAGCTTGTGATGTATCCATTTTTGTTTTCTGGTTCTTGGAAGTAGCTTGGTGTTTGTCAAGGAGTAGGGGAAGAAGAGAGAATACCATTTAATTTGGTCTTAGTCGTCGGAATTATTTTATATTTTTGTCGTGCTCTTGTTGGAAATTGATTTCTTCATCTGCATTATTGGAATACATTATACATTCCATATTTTGAGGCGAATTTTTTGATTCAACGCTAAATAGTGGAAAAGCTGCCAGTTGCTTCCAGGTAGGTGTTGTACAGTACAACATTGCTGTCGTTGAATTGGTGAAATTAATTTAGGTGATTAGGTGAGAGGGTTAGTCTGTTTTGGTGCTTAATTATTTTTCATTACGAATTTGACGTGTGAGGGGAATTGCCTTTTCGCACAAACTAGTGGATATTTATGTTATACCCCATCTTCCACTTGGACCTATTTGACTGTCGTATATATAGATTTCGATTCAAAGGAAAGAAATTGGATAAGATAAACTATATACACACACGCACACTTAACAATCCTACTCATTACTAAATGGTGTGTTCTAACTTCTAAGTAGCTCGACCTAATCCAACTTAAAACGAACGTGGTTCGTTTATTGTAAACATACGGATAGACAAGCGAGACTTTGGGAGCAAGAGCATGCTAATCTTTGGGAGCTTGTGTATAAATTTTCATGTCACCAGATTCCTTCTTCGCCCACCACAAATATGCAACACCACATATTATCACCAAACCTCCTACACACCCAAACACAATCCCCACAATCCTCCCCACCCGCTTCCGCTTCCCCTCGCCTTTCGACGAATCCTCGTAAGCGGACACTGCACACGTACACACACAACATATGAGTAATGACTGCAAATAGCTAAATAAAACCGAATGCAATGTTATATATATATATATATATATGATTTTCAAGGACCTTGGGAAACACCAATTGCCGAAACCAAAGGGCCAAACGTGCTCTGCAGAGGAATGCAGCAAGTCCCCTTCCCAGCCCACATCAGATGAATGTCGATCAACGTGTTCGTCACGTTGGCATTGAACGTCTTGATTAACGCCCTCTTCGACCCGCCAGCCTCTTTTAGTATGTTGAAGTCTTGCAAGACTCTCTCACCCTTGCATTGTGTGCACACAATCAGTTTGGACCCCTGCCTAGGGATTGAAAAACAACTGACTGAAATAACCGAATACCTGAATGTAGACGTCGAAGAGACGCCGGCCTAGGCCCTTCCAAGAAGTGGAGTCATCATCCATCACCACCTCAGCGAAATGGAGCTCGACCTGATATACTCCATTTCCTAGGCCGAGGCCGTAGTATCTGAGCGAGGCGGGTGCGATTCTTGCTGTTTTGTAGAGCTCAGAATCAAGAGTGTTGGTGATTTGGGAGTCTGTTTGAGCTATATAGATTGGTCCATTTATGTTGGAGATGAAGACTCCGGAGCTGCTCACTGCCCATTTGTTGCTGCTGCTTGTGTACAATGAGGCTGCACCTAGCTTCTCCGAGTCGTCGTCGTATACGGTGCCGTTTGTGTCAGCTTGCTCCGGACCACCACTGTTGACAGCAAATGAAGCTACAAGAAAGTGATTACCAGATTATATGTTACACACCATTTGTGAGCACCTCCGACAAGAATCATCAAATTTACATAAAAATTTGTTTTTTGCATAAGGTGGTAACTGGTAAGTCTCCTTACTTGATGGAGCTTTCTTTCTGCAGTTGGTGTTTTGATCAAGGCATTGCAGCATGGTAGAGGCCTTCCTGCAGCACGTAGTGAATCAAGATATGTAGATGGATCATCTCTCTCTCTTGATTGATTGATGAGTTTACTTACTGGTTCTTGAGATTGACATCATTGATGGAAGTGCCGACTGTGTTTCTGCAATCCATGAAGCTCAGAGAAGCAGTTGAATTTTGTGACGAAACAAGTTTGCAAATAGATGGAGATGGCTTACATGGATACATGGCTCCAATCAAGAGGGATATTTCCAGTAAGAGGATTGAAAGAAACATCTCTGCGTTCGTCCAAAACGAGACGAAATTTCAAGAATCAACATGAAATTCCATATATATGTAAGTGAGTTTTGGCCTTACAATGCATTGAGTTTTAAACCTATATCAGAAGGTAAATCCCCGTTGATGTTATTACTTCCAAGATATCTGTAAAAGAAGGAGAGAGAGAGAGAGAGAGAGAGAGAGAGAGAGATCAATTTCTCATAGATGTGTATATGCAACTTTTCAAACATTGTTTCTGTGTACTCAGAGAAGCAATGGCTCACTCACAGATACTTCAGTGAAGAAAACTCCTTGAATGAAGCTGGCATCTGCCCCGTCAGCTTATTGAAGCTCAAGTCCCTGTCGTGGTGACCCCATTCAAATATGAGATACGAACACCCACACACAAGCACGCACACAATCAAATTCTGGTGGGGGCCACTCACAAGAATGTAAGGTTGGGGAAAGTGCTCAGCCGTTGTGGGATTAGGCCATGGATTTGACAGTTTCTCAATGATCTGTTAGAAGTGCAGTGTGAGAAACAGAAACAGTAAATGAGAGAGTTGTTGCAGAGGATTTCAAGAGCTTACAATATGGAGAGACTAGTCAGATTCTCTAAGAAATCAAGAGAACTGTCACTTTCACCAACACTAAGATCGCCAATTCGCCTAAAAAGAAATACGTGTGAAGAAAATGAAGAAGACATTCTTGTGATTCACAAAATATGCAACTGCTATAAAATTCTTACAAGTTTTCCAGCTTGGTTAGAGCACTGAAACTGTTGGGAATTGGACCCTGAAGATTTGTTCCTTCAACTCTCCTATGAACAAGCGTGATTCAGAAAGAAATTGCAAAAAAAAGCAATGCAAAGAAGCAGAAACCAAAAGAGAAGCCGCAGTGCATACAGATCTTTGAGTTCAGTGAAAGTGGCCAAGAATTCAGGGAGTTTTCCGGTGAAGCCATTATCCGACATCCATCTGAAAACACGACAACTATCATCTACATGGTTTTGCCTAAATCGAGCATGGTACAAACAAGCTTAAGAGAATGATCAAGAAATACATTATTTGAAGGGATGTGAGATTTGAGAGTTCTTGTGGGATTGGTCCACTCAATCCACTGCTATCAATATATCTGAAGCATCACAACAGAATGAAATATCACACGATGCAATGCAGCAACACATAAATCTGTACAAAAATGTGAGGAAATAAGTTACTTACAGCTGATCTAACAAAGTTAGGTTTCCCAACTCGCTAGGCAAGGTTCCTTGCAAGTTGTTTGAGCCAAAACTTCTGCATCACATGAACAAGAAGAAGACAGATGCATCACGATGAGAAGCAGCACCACAAGCATAGAGAGATGATCAAAATCAGATCAAGATTTCAGCTTATAACTCACAAAGAGCGCAATCTGCTGAGATTACCAAGCGCTGCAGGCACCGAGCCTGTGAAATTGTTAATGCCAAGAGCCCTGCACATTCAACATTGAAACATCAAAATTGTTCTTGAAAATTAAGAAAGCTCATTGCATTATCTAGGAGAGAGATTGTGCATTGATAGTTTGATAACTAACAAGTATTCCATTTTTGACAGCTGCCCAATTTCTGGTGGGATGGATCCATTCAACACATTCTGATTCAAGTTCCTTCATCATATCAATGATCAAAGATTATTAAATTTAACGATTGAAACTAAAAAGATTGGAAATATTGCAGTTTACTATCATTACAAGTCCATCAACTCTGTCAGCGAAAACAGTTCTTGAGGAATTTCACCAGAGATGTCCAAAGCATATATTTTCCTGAATCAAATAAAAAAAAAGCTTCAATCTTTACTTGAATCAAACTTAAAGAAACACATTAGGAAGTAAAGGTTAAGATATAACTAACAAATGTGTTATGTGACAAACTGTCCCAACACAGTCACAAGCAATTCTTGGATTAGCTGAATCAGGCGCCCAAATCGCGTTTTCAGTGCACGGATCATCGCTTAAATTCAGCTTACTCCTTAGATTCCAATGATCAATTATCTTGTTGATAGCATCCACTGAAAGGGAAATTAAAAAAAAAAAAGAAAAAAAGAAAAAAAAAAGAGTAATTTACTATATAAAAAAATCCAAGTGTTTTACTATGTAAATGATGTCTAAGAGGCATTTCGACAAACACCTTCAGTGGGAACTGTTTTTCGCTGTGCAGAAACAATTTGAAAAACCCAAAATACAGTGAAAGAGAAGCTCAAAAACGCCATCATGGAGCTAAAAAAACACACAGATCACACACTGTTCCGAGCTGAAAATATTGATGAAGGTCACGGCTTGTTATAAATTGAATTCCCAGATTATCTTATTCCCTATATTCTACTTGACCTAATTAGAATATTCAAATGCCAGAATCTGATAGCTACTTCCACATAAGCTGCCAAACTAGACTTTTCTTGCAGATTATAGGTTGCTTTTTGTGCAATTGTCAATTATTGGTGCTTGGCTCACCCTAAAATGTCCCGAGCTCGAATCACACAATATCTCATGATCATATCATATTTTATCATTATAGTCGAACATAGCTTATATAATGTTGCTAAAAAAGTAAATAGATAGGAAACTAAATTATATAATTAGTGGCAGATCCAGAACTGAAAAACGGGAGGATGGAATTAGTTATATTAAACTAAAATTTTCAGCCATAATTTTTTTTGTGACGGCGCCAACGGCTAAGAGAGGGGGCGATCATGGCGGTTTTCAGACAGAGGTAAAGGGAAATTGCATGTGGGGGTCGGCCGCCCATCCCCCACATCTGCCACTATATATAATATATTTTATGTACAAGAAGAACCAAATTGCCGGCTTGAAGTAAAATAATTTCATAATTTGTAATAAAAAGAACCTATTGCACCTTTCATTTTCAATAGCAATGACTACAACACAAACTACAAAATCAAACGTGGACATGAAAATAAGAAATTAATTTCATTTAAATTGTATACTAATCTTCTAGTCCGTGATCTTAGACTACTTGTACTTATTAATTATAGTTGGGAAAGTGAAAATGAAATGTTTAGTTAATTTGACAATAAAATCATTGGAAATCATACAAAGTGTTGGATTTTTGTGCTAGGAATTTAGTAACATGCCACCTAATTAAGCAAAATCCGAATTGAAATGAATAAATTAAATATAATATAATAAAATGAATAGTTTTAAGTTTTTTCTCTATTGTTTTTAGTGTGATTGGCGCAATAGTATTTATACACTGGAAGTTGTAAGTTAAATCTAACATCGTTTTTCAAAACAGATTAAACACGAACACGAACACGAATAATAGAAATCTCACTTCCTTGTACACACCATTGAATTCTTAAATACAATTTTGTTGGATTAAATACTTAACCAATATATATAAGATGATATTTCATAGTATTAAGTTTTAGACGACAATAATTGAAAACCCATCTTGTTGTCATTCTTTAGTATCTCGACACGTCGGGCAGATTCAACAAACTCCCTGCAACCAAAAACGAACAATTTAACTATGTTGTTGTAAGAGAACTAATGAAGATTATTATATATTGACTAGTATGTATACTTACTCCCAATCCACATCTCCAACTAACATCCAATCTCCCTCTTTGTCCAAGTACAATAAAGTGTAGTCTTCCCTACTCTCAATTCTACTATCTGCACATTTTGTACACAAGAAAATCGTCAAATTATATGAAAATACGTGAATTCCGAAGGACACAATCCCGTCGGAATCTCAAATTTGATATTCCGACGAATTTACTTTTGCAACTACTAGAATTCGTCGGAATGTCAAATTCTGACATTGCTAGAATTTTGAGTGAAAAAGTGTCTAAAAGGAAAAATCCCGACGGACTTAGGGCGTACATTTAGCAAACATATCGATCAATGTGTTTGTTAAAGCATGATATGAATCAAAATCCCTAAGATCCACTTTCCGCCCTATGGCAACGCCCTCCATCTTCACCTTCACGTGCATGGACTTTCTCACAACTTGTTCGGTCGCCGTCGAGTGGGACCGACGGCGGTGGGGCGGCGAGTCTGTCGGGGGCCACGACTCAATTTCCCGGCAGTCAACTCTACTAATCATAGAAGAAGAAGAAAAAAAGAGAAATAAATATCAAAACTAAACTATTTAAAGAAAAGTATTCAATGATTAGAATCAATTAGATTATACAATATTAGCCTTACTCGTCAATTACGTGGGGTTTCCTCGATTTTGGAGGGCGGCTGCTGCTGCCGCTTTCCATCTCCGAGTGGCGGTGGCCGCCGCTCCACGAGAGCAACGACAAAGTCGTGCTTTCGACTCCGGTGCTATGATCTTCAAGAAACACCCGTTTCTGGCTATACTCCTTGTGATTTTGGGTCTCGAATCCATTGGTATTCGGGTTGTGGTTGGGGAGAGCAAGTCCGAGTTCGAGTTCCATCAACACTCCTTAAGCTATATAACTAATAAAACGTAGACATAAGTTTCACTATTTCAATGCTGAAATATCTAGCTCTATATATATATGTAGCTAGGATACATATAAAGTAGTTACTTTTCAAAGTAAACCCTATCTCGTGAGAGAGAGAGAGAGAGAGAGAGAGAGAGAGAGAGAGAGAGAGAGAGAGAGCTAGAAATGGTGGGGTTGGAAACAGGAAAAAATCGAGGGGCATAAGATTGAAGTTTTGGTAGGGCAAAAGAGAGGCAATGATTCCGACAATTGAGAAATAATTATGTGCTAATATTTAAGAACATGTTTGGCTTGTTTAGGTTTGCTCTTCCAAATCTTATACATATCCCCCTCTAATTGTTTTAATTAATTATGTAGTGCATACTGATTATGATAAAATATATTCTGCTAATTAATTCGACTCCAGATATTTAAGCATTAGCAATCATAAGATATCAACAAATTTTCAGAAATAAGAATAAATAAATAAATTATATAATATATATACGTGGTAGAGTGGGTAACGACGTGAACTTGGATCACGTGGTGGCTTTGCATGGCAAGAAGACATAGTAGTCCCAGGTTATCCACCAATGTTGGAACTGCCCACAAATACATGCACATATACATACAAAACAGTTTCTAGGATTAGTCGAATCCATGCCCCAATCAATCAATATTGCACGTACATGCCATCCAACCCTAAATTAATTATTCACTCACACATTTCAATCAAGGGCCGACGCTATAAAAAAAAAAAAACTTTAATGCAGTGAGTAAATTTTCTGAATTTTTAAATTTGAGATTTCAAAAATATAATTTTCTTACTGTTTAAATTGGTGATAGGGACTATTGTACAATGATTCACACAAATTAAATACATCGATAGTCTGATGATTTTCAATGAACTTTTTTGAAAAACATTTTGTTTGGTGGGAGCTTAAGCCCCCTTGGCTCCACTTGTGCCCGCCAGTTATTTCAACTACTTATAGTTGGCACTTACCTCGCAATGAATCGAAAATAGAGATGGTCTATATTCTTATGCTAGGTTTACTTATAAGGACTTTAGTTTGATCTAAAAATAATACCCAATTTTATCCAAAATTTTGAATTATATATATATTGAGGTATAATCAAATTTGAACCAATTCTTATTACGTAATAGAGACTAAATAATAATCGCAGGATTAATAGGTCTAACGGCTAATAATATGACATGTGTATTGAATAAAGAGTAGTATAGTAAATGGTCAAAACCGCAGTAATGATGTAATCCCTATTTTATAGAGGCATGATTTTAACCATCCATTTTTGAATTCAATGAATTAGATTTGGTCTTAGTAATGTATTAATGATGTGGTCCCACCATAATGCATATATATATATATATATATATATAAATGTACACATTTAATAATTCGAACAACTATCTAAGTAAAAGGGTCCAAGTGATGTTGTCTAATCATAAACAAGGATAGGACTTGGGAGGTCCCAATATTCTAGAAATCACAAGTTGATGTAATGAATGTGGCCATATCATTTTCAGTTCAAACTAGTGATCTTCTTCTTCTTTGCATTATTGTTAGATTTTTGTCATCGAGTCTCATGATTTTGCTTTGAAAATCAACTTGGTCGTATACTAGCTAGATTCTTTTGTGTTAACTAATTATCTCTCACTCCTCTCATCAATTTTCCTCAAAAAGAGGAAAAGGAAATGGACATGTTGTCATTCATAGTAACAACTATCTTGTGTATAATTCTTGACTGATCTTTTCATCAAAGTAAGATAGCTTTGTAGATTCATGAACCAAAATGGTTTCTCAATCTATCTTAATGTCACTAAAGTGAGAGATGATGATGCGTGTTTCTCAAGGTTCATGTACCAAAGGGGTTTACTTTCCTCATTTGGTTGCTTTCATGTTCGATCGAGACCCATCATACTTTTATGTTACATCTCGTATTTTAATGTTCGCTTAAGAGATGCAATATTTTGTATATGTTTACCCGAACGATGGAGAAGTATGCGATAACCAAATTGTAGAATTGTCAACTCACTCAAATTTTAAAATTTTACATAATCAAAACAAATATTCAGTCATAACTTAATAACACAAACACTTGGAAAAGTAATGTTAGTAATGTGTTATTAATCACTAATTTACATGACATCTTTAGATCAAATAATATAATAATATTATCAGCCCACAGCCCACACTATCCAAAAGGGAAAGAGAGAAATAATTTCTTAGTCCTGGCCCAATACAAACTTGGGCCTAGGCCCTTTTCAGATTTTTTTTAATTAAAGACTTAATTACATAATATAATCAAAATTTTATGGATTTTTTTTGTTTATGTCGATTATTTGAACTTTACTATTTTGTAGCAAATAAGGCCTAGTTTAAGTGGCAATATTGAGGCACTCCAAGACTCTCATTAAGAGATATTGGGTTCAAATTCCGTCTGTGTGAAATGTATGGCCGGGTTCAAATCCCGCCTACGTGCAAGAATGGTCGGGTTCAAATCCCGCCGTGCGGTGTATGGTTCCGCTCTTGTGCGATGCGCTGCTTTAATTGTAATGATATATATAGACCACATATAATTTTAAAAATATATATATTTACTATTTTGTAATTGAAATTTGATTAAGTTAATTTTGACTCTACGAAAATTACAATGATTTTATCTTTTTAAAATTCATAAATATTTTGTAAATAAAATAATGTTATTATCTGTCCGTCCTATATATTAAAATATAAAATGCAATACAAAATCTAATACCGTTATCTCAATTGATGAACTCCTTCCTTTTCCTGCCAGCTTAATTTGATTTTATGAGATTACGATTAAATCTCTTCCTTTTTTTCGTGGCAGAGATTTATCAAATCATCGCGTAATCAGATTCTAAGATGCAGATCACAATGAGTTTAATGCAGATTACCATATTACAGAAATGACCAACAATTTTTTCAAACCGATCACAGTCGAAGCAACTGCTATATCACTGTACATCGACAGCCTTTGGCGGTTTGAGGCGGAATTCAGTTTTCAATCAATCGCAAATTTTTTGAGATTCTAGATCCTTTTCAGTGCCATATTGGAATCGGAATTGATCGAGGAAGGCAATTTTATGGCGACGAATTCGACGAGCGGCGGTTATCTACCGATCGCCGAGACGGATTCAGCTGCGGAAGCGGACGAGAAGCAGTTGAAAGCCTCCGCCATCTCTAAGGCCGGCGCTTATGCCGCCATCTCTTATATGGCCTGCGCCGGTAATTTCTTCAATTGTTTCCTATCTTTTTTTTTTTGCTTAATTTGATGATTTGAATGTGATGTGTTTTGTATGGCGATAAGGTTGAGCTAGAAATGTTTGGAGCTCTTTCATGCGAAGTTTGTGGAAATTTTGTTTTGACTGAGAGCGGATTTTTTGGCGGTTTGATAAAGTTGTTTTTTTTTTTTTTTGTGAGAGATTGGAGTTTTCTAGCTGTAGGTGTGATGGAGGATGATGAAATGCAAAATTTGACAATAAAAAGGATTTTTAGGATTTTGTTTCTGTTTGCAGTTTGAAATGATTTGATATGTTTCTTAATGAGTGCATATTGTGACTTCATCTCTCCTAACCTTGTTAGTTCATGATAACTATTATCCAATTTAAAATTGTGAACATTGATTAGACGTTAGACCTCAGAAAATATTCTCCTGTGTAATGATTAATTTTAAGTTTACATGCTATGGCTATCTCGTCTAGAATTTTATAGCCCAAAAATATTCAAGAATTCTTGATTTTCACTAGGATAATTCGATTTTTGCAGTGCTCTTGGTGATGTTCAATAAAGCTGCTCTTTCTTCATACAGCTTCCCTTGTGCTAATGTCATTACCCTTTGCCAGGTAATATAGACCTCTCGTTTTTGGTAATTTCTTATTTTGTTCAAAGATTGATTGGATTACAGACTATTTTGTTTGGTGTATATGTCTGCTGCAGATGGTATCTTCATGCTGTTTTCTCTACGCATTAAGGCGCTTAAAGCTTATATCGTTTAATGCAAATGAATCTGGAGCACTCAGTGATAATTTCAGAACATTGGTATCGATAAAGACATTGATCTACACTTCACCTCTTTCTCTGACCTATTTATTTTACATGGTAATACCGTATCCCAGTCATAACTTGTTGGTTTTTTCATTGATAACAAGAAAAATGAGTTGCTCACATTTTTTCTTTGTTTCTTTGAAAGTTAGCCTCCATGGAGGCTGTTCGTGGAGTAAATGTACCAATGTATACAACCATAAGGAGAACTACAGTTGTCTTTACAATGATGATTGAGTTCATCTTTGTGGGGCAGAGGTATAGTCGTCCTGTTCTTGGAAGGTAAACATCCTAATATTCGACTGATGCTTTTCATACACGGGTATACAAACCAGACAGGAAATATGCACTAGTAGCGTATTTTTATTGCTCCCTTTTTTTTATTCCTGACACCCTTATATTACCATCAGTAAATTTCCATCGGTCACTGCAGTTCTTGAAGTTATATGATCGTGTCACTTGCCTGTCTGATGAATAATTTAGGTTTCGCCAGTGTGGCATTAATTCTGTTAGGTGCTTTTGTTGCGGGAGCTCATGACATGGCTTTCGACTCCTATGGCTATCTAGTGGTTGTGTTAGCCAACATATCAACTGCAGTGTATCTCACAACCATAGCTCGCATTGGTAATGCTTCTTTTTTCTTCCTCACCTTGTTTTACTGCTGCATCATTCTTGGTTCCGATTTTGCTGATACTGTATCTACGCAGGGAGATCTAGTGGTCTGAACAGCTTTGGCCTAATGTGGTGCAATGGTGAATAACCACACCTTTGTATTTACCATCTTTTAATCACCATTTCTTCTTTAAATGTTGTAATTTACTTTTTCTGATCCAGGAATTTTGTGTGGACCAGTTTTACTGGTCTGGACCTTTTTACAAGGTGACATTGAGACGACAATGAATTTCCGGTATTTGCTCTCTCCGGGATTCCTGGTAATATTTTTATAACTAGCTTCCCTCCACTGGATGTTCAGTTTCTACTGCTCTCTTTTCGTTTCCACCAACTTATTATGCAGTTTACTGATCATTGTACCTAGTAATCATTTTAAGCGTCATTTATTGATACTACCGTTCCAATGGTCGATACTGTAATGATATGATTGTCTAGAGAAAGCACATTGAGAAAGGATTCTGTTCCTGGGGCATCTCACTGTCCTATTTAAGTACAGAAAGGTGGATCAGTTTGTTGTACTGCTATCTTGTCTTTTGAGTCTTAAATTTTAAGCTATGCAAATACTCATTTCTGGTTGTGGTTACCACCCTTCATGATTCAACTCTTCTGATTTCAGGCAGTATTGCTTTTTTCTTGTATATTGGCATTCTTCCTGAACTACACCGTATTCCTCAACACGACTCTGAATTCTGCTCTAACGCAGACAATCTGTGGTAACTTGAAGGTTTGTTCCAAGCTTTTAATGTTCTTTAGTCTGTTGTAGTTTATGGTTAACGCAATCTTACACATTAGTGATGCTGATGCGTGATAAATTTCACATATAAAAGTGGTAAAATACAAATCTGTCGTTCTTGATTCATTTTGCACTGAAATAAAATCTCATTTCAATGATGAAAAATCATGCAGTCAACTCTACTATGATAGCTTTCCATTATCAGATTTTTTACCACTATTCGAATTGCTGCACATTATGTGGTGGAGCTCACCTACAGCATCCTATCCACATATAGATCTTACACTGTGCTAAAACTACATATTTTCCTTAATGTAGGACTTCTTCACCATTGCCTTAGGCTGGGCGATTTTTGGTGGGCTGGCGTTTGATTTAGTAAGTGCCGTCTCTATTTACTCACACCAGTCTCTCTAATAGCTCCTTTTATCCTTACTCTAAACCCCCCCTTGCAGCTGAACGTGACCGGGCAGCTCATCTGCTTTGTTGGCTCGGGAATGTATGCCTATTACAAGCTCACTGGGAAGTGACACTGTGATCTAAACAGGGGTGATCATTTTCTTGATATCTCACAGTATTTAAGTAGGGCTGCTGGAGACCCCATTAAATTTTAGGATGAGATAGAATAGTGCTACATATGCTTGATGATATATATAGCAACTTATCCACAGTTATAGATTTAGTAGAAGGATTCTCAGTTTATCTGTAGTTGCTAAGTCCACATTTTTGTTTTTTCCCCCTACTTTTGATAGTGGTGTAGTGCTTATGGATGATGTTGCAGAAAATTTAGCCCATGTCTTTTCATGTACCATTTGCTTCTTCTTTTTTAAATCTAGCTGTTCTATCCAAGTGTTAAATTGCAGTGATTCTTGAAATTTGAAAGATATAATTACTTTCCTTTTACTTGTGTTCTAAAAATTTGTATGGTATTGTTTATTATTTTGAATGGGTTGATTGGTTGGTTGATGATTATTAATTCATAAAATGCTAATTATTAATTAATTTAAGGGTAATGGTGGAGTATCATATACCATATTTATCTATTATTACTAAAATGGTGTACTCTTCCAAATTTTGATTATACATATAATATCCATTCTTATTTTATTTTTAAAAAATAATTTAGTAATTTAATATGTTTATATATATATATATATATATATATATATATTATATTTGATATAAGATGTTTTTATAATTCTTCAAAATTATAACAAAATTTATCTATTTTACAATAATTTATTATTAAAATTCAAATTTCACGCCTGTTTCACGTAAGGAAACCCCACAAAAAATGAAGGGAGTCTTTAAAAAAAAAAAAATGGTTAAAATATGGATACATCGATTTTTTTTAAAAAAAGAACAAAAAAGTAGGAAAGAAAAAAAGAAGAAGGTAGTTCAGTAGTAACAGGCCTTTATTTGGGCTGAAAATATATCATTGGGCTTCATAAATAGGCCCAAAACAAAAGGGGAAAAGGCGGGTACTAACCATATTAACTGTCAATCACTCTGCGTAGAGAGAGAGAGAGCGAAACAAAAGGCAAAAACGAAAAGAAGAGCGAGAGCCAAAATTCGATTCGATTCTATTCTCATTTTCTCTCTTTCTCTGTCTAGAATCTCTCTCGACACAAGCCATACCCTACCGACGAGGGGAGCGACGAGCAGACGTATAAATGGTGGCTTCATGAATTGACGATATTTGATTTCTGCGATTACCGATTTGGCGGGATTTCGCAATGATGCAGATTGTGGAGAGCGATCACTATAAGCCTCGATTCTCGAATGGATCGATGAAGTGCTTGTTTTCCCCAACGGCGTACGTCGCTAGCCCGAGGCGGAGCGTTTCGTACAATAGGCTTCAGCAGCCGCCTCTGCGTATTACTGTTCTCAAATTGGACGGATCCTCTTTTGGTATGTTTCTAATTTGATTTTGTAGCTGTAGATCTGTTCTTTATCTTCTCCATTTTTTGTTTGCTTATGATTGCCTTTGATTTGAGTATGTGAGGATGTGAATTGTGTGCTTTGAGATAATGCTATGTGAGAATATAGTGAAGTGTGTGAAAATTTTGTTGTGAAGGAGTTGAGGTAAGTAAGATGGGGACCGTTGGGGAGCTGAAGCGAGCTGTCGAAGCAGCTTTTGATCATTTGCCAAAGGAGGGGCCTGGCAGAGTTTCATGGTAATGGATTTATACCTTCAAAGTGTGTGTGCGTGGCGTGTCTCTCTGTGTGTGTGTGTAAGGGAAAGAGATGAGGAGGAAAACATAATATAGCTTGTTGAGTGTTGATAATCGCTCTTTGGTGTTAATGTCTGATTAGATCTAGTGGCATTCTGTTTTTAATTTCTGTGGCACTGTCTCCTTTGAAAAACTTTGGTTGTTATTGGTGATTTGTTGCAACAACTTGGTCTTCTACCTATTTGATTTAAAGAAAATTATGCGTTTAGTACTAAGTCGAATTGCTTTGGTCTTTAACTTTCTATTTCTTGGACCTTATCTTCTTGTATATGAATGGTAGCTAAGTTTATACTGTACTTTCTGATGCAAATGGAGTTTTTGAACTTATATGCAGGGAACATGTTTGGGGACAGTTTTGCCTTAGTCATGAAGGCGAGATGTTATTGAATGACAGAGATTATATCAGCATGGTAGGCATAAAGGATGGTGATCAGGTTAGTCGTAGTTTTGCATTATGTGACTGCTGCCTCTGCATAGACATTTTGGGTATTTAAAAGAAGATAGATTCATGTCGTATTTGACAAAAATCTTGCAGATGCTTTAGTAATAGTGATTAGCCTTACATAAGAGTGAACCATAAGTAAACTCCATATGTACAAAGCTGTTAATCCTTTTGGTTTGATTGTAGTAGTGAGAGAGAGAACATGATAGGTCTTCCAAAGGAATGGTGGGCTTTGAGAAAACAGATAAGTTTCAGGATTTTGGAAATAGGAAGATGAAGTGACTATCTTTGTTTTGGTTAACATTTTGTACTGGAGATTTGATGTTTCACTTTATGTTATGCTTAACAATTCTCATATTCTTTTGCACTTTCAGCTGCAGTTTATTCATCATGCTTCTAGTACCAATAATTTCTTAAAGATAAAATCAAAGGGAGCATACACTGATGATGATGATGAACCCCACAAGTAAGTTGATTATGTTTTGGATCTCCCAAGTTTTGAAGCCATGAATAAAGATTCAAAATCTCAACTTAATTTACAGTAAGGTTAGAAATATAGAGAAAGAAGAGTGCATTCATGAAGAGATTCCAGAGGAGAATAAGGAAGATGCTCATTGGGATTTAGGAGATGATGTTGTCTCAAAACGCGATCACCGGTTAAGTCTCTTAATAAAAGGGTGGTTCCCATACCGTAAGTTCAGTAGCTCGAGCTCCACCTCCCGAATGAGGCTTGCAGAGAGAGGCTGCACGTCTAGATCTTCGCGCAACGTGCTGGGAAGCTTCAAGAATTGCTTGAGATTTTCAGGCAGAAAGTATGAATCGCGGAGGCTGACTTGGAAGATCAAGTGAAAGATCTCATGAGTTTCAGTTGGAAGCCATAAATGGTTATGGAAAATAGCCATGGAAGGAAAACTCTAGTTTTAAAGGTATTGAAGCACAAGTGAGGTGCAGAAATAAGATGTTTGATGCTTCTTTTTTCACGTTTGTTACATGTTAGATTAGGAAAGTTTTGTGGAATTAGCAATTTGACTGTCTGCGTTGAATAAGGAATTATTGTTAACTTCATTTAGTTTTTGGTTGATTTATTTGAGATATAATCCTTTTTAACCATATGATACTTAGTACCAATATTATTTGTGACCAAAGCTAGAATCCAACCGAAGATTGAAACTAATTTTCCATTCTTTGGGCTTTTTGTTTAAAAAAAACTTAATAGTACTATTAATTTTACTAAATCCCAAACAGAATTTTTTTCTATATTGCAAATGCGACAACTGAATTAGTCGAGTAGTAAACAACAAATTACGCATTAAACTGATATCATCAATATACATATAATTTATCAAATATTAATATTTTATTATACTAATCGAAAATTCGAATTATAGCTACGATGGACAACCCTAAATGTTAGGGTTTTGGATTGCCAGCATTAAACGTAAGAAAATAGTAGTACTACATATTTATTGATTGGAAGAAATGAATTGGTCAATAGTTTTGGTTGATTAGATTAAATAAGTTATAGTGACTTGCAAATTGTCTTGTAAATAAAAGCTAAACAAAAGATATCTTACTTCCAAGTTTGTTTTACGCAATCGAAAGGGCGATTAATATAGCACATAAGTATAATTAAGAACGTAATTGTTCTTTTTTATTTGTTTCACCAAAGATGTCACGATTCCAAATTTAGAAGAAAAAAAAATATTTTAAATAATCTTTTATTTCTCATCATTAATATATATTACAATTTCTTCACTCTTTATTTAAACACTTTAAATAAAAGTTCTTAAAATTTTGTGTCATCATAAAATATGACATTTTTATCGAGACAGAGAGAGTATTTAAAAAAAAATCATGCCTATTCATATATTTATTGCTACTGATTATTTTTTGAAATTTAGGTCCCAAAATAATAACACAAAAGTTAATGTAGTTATTTTTCTAGAAGAGACAAGTTAAATTGCCGTTGAAAATAACGATAATTGATAATGATATTTCAATAAATTAATTACAACTAATACGTTAAATAAAATAGGAAAAAGAAACCGGAAATGGATTAATATAACACCACTAATGATTATTTCCAAACAAAATGGAAAATAAGGAATTTTTTATTCGCTTTATCCAATTGAAATATGATGATTTACACACAGGAAAATTGTTTTTTAAGAGAAAATGGACAATTTTGTGTATTTAGTTGAAAAAAATATATATAGATAAATAAAATATTGAATACACAAATAACGGTGGCGTAAGTAAGAAAGCCACATCGTTGAGATGACTCCTCTCTCTCCCCCTCTCTCATCAGCTATTTAGTTCTGTTTCACTTTCTTCTCTCTCTTCTTTACTCTAAATATTGGCTGAATTATCAGCACCGCAGCTATGAAATGATCGATCAATATTGATACCTAATTTAATTCGACGAGATTACTGTCTATTGCTTCTTCCTCAATCGACTTTTTTTTAGCTACATAGTTTTTCTTAGTCTCCTACTATTCAGTAAGTTTTCTGTTTTATTTTTTGCTTACAAATTTGTGTGCCTTTTATGTTTTTTTTTTAATTGTTTTCTCCATGGTTGCTCGGTGCTGACCTAATTTGGCGAAGGAATGAAAAACGGAATTACTGAATTTGTTTATTCGTTTTGTTTCTGTTTGTTGTTAGATAGTGTCATTATACGTTCATAAACATAATTTCTGAGTGAAAGAAGCTATTTTATGACTTATTGAAGAATTTGTTCATATCTAGCGTTGGACTTTTGGTGTTTTTAGTGATGAAAAGAGCGTGATTAATGATTATGATGTTCTTCTTGTTTAGGAATTTTGGATTGAGGAATTGGGGATGTTTGTCTCTCTTTGGAAAATTCTATTTTTAGAAGCTAATAGCTTTTATTTTTTGGAAACTGATGAATTATGTGTTAGATTATGAAAGCATTGTATGAATCATCTGGACTCATGATTTATTGTGTGATTTGTAAGCACATTTTGTGGCTGAATGGTCTCTGTGAATAATTTTGTTGTGGGAATTATAGGAGAAATGGCAGGACAAGTTGTTGCTAATCGGCCTGCGCCTTCGTTTGATTTTGTGATGGTTGATGGAGAGTCTGGTGATGTTAGCACCTTAAGTGCATCATCTCACCAGATGACCCCGTGGATTGATCCAACGACGATTAAGCTCAGGCACCGGATTGGAAGAGGGGCGTTTGGTGATGTTTGGTTAGCCACTCATCACCGGTCGTCTGAGGACCATGACGAGTATCATGAGGTTGCTGTGAAAATGTTGCACCCGGTCAAAGAGGAAAACATTAGGGATGTCTTGAACAGATTGAGTGATTTGATTTTTAAGTGTCAAGGGTTAGATACGGTTTGTTTGCTCTACGGGCTTTCAGTTATCAATAAGAGAGTGAGTTTTCTGATTGGCCTTTTGTTATGTTGTTCGGATTTGTAGTGGGAATGGGTGATGAGGATGTAGAATCTAAAGCATTGTATTGTTTTGTTCTTTTAGATATGCATTGTTATGCAATTCTACGAGGGCTCAGTAGGAGACAAAATGGCTCGCCTCAATGAGGGGAAGCTCTCGCTTGGAGATGTTCTAAGGTGATGTTCATTGTTGGTTTCATGAAGATGTCGACTCGTTTGCGAGTACTTACTTGGGGTGTGATTATGTGTTTACAGGTATGGAGTGGATCTGGCTCAGGGAATAATGGACCTGCATGCAAAAGGGATCCTTATTCTCAATCTCAAACCTTCTAATTTCTTGTTGAATGGAAACGACGGGGCAATTGTTGGGGATATTGGTATCCCTTATGTGTTGTTAGGGATTCCATTGCCCAGCACTGACATGGCTCGAAGACTTGGGAGTCCGACCTATATGGCTCCGGAACAATGGCAGCCGGAAGTAAGAGGTCCTATATCTGTTGAGACTGATTCATGGGGATTTGGTTGCAGTATGTTGGAGATGTTAACTGGGATACAGCCGTGGAGTGGTAAATCAGTTGAGGAGATATACAAGATAGTTGTAACAAAGCAAGAAAAACCTCATATTCCCAGCGGCCTCCCACCTGCAGTTGAGAATGTCATTGTTGGTTGTTTTGAGTACGACTTTAGGAGCCGCCCTGTGATGGCAGATATTTTATATGCTTTCAAGAGGTATCCTTTTCTTGATTATTGATGCAAGTTTCAAGTTTATCGCTCAAAAGCATCTAATGGTCGTTCTCATCTGGGATGCGGATGTGTTAACAATCACATAGTGTTGTCCTTTTTGTTAGCTTTCAAATACATTGCTATTCTATTCTGTTTCACTGAACTTCTATATGAATTTGCAGTTTGCAAAATGCACTTTCTCAAGACGGAAGCTGGACAGGTCTCGGAAGTAGAATGATCAGAGACAAACCAGGTGGCGGTGGGTATACAGAGTGGTTCCTTGCAAAGGATCACTTGCAAGTCGGTGATGTGGTCCGGTCTAGGAAAGCCCCGAACTCGTGCAGCCCCAAAAATATGGATGTGCCTGAAGGGTCTGTGGTGGGTTTGGAACGGGATACGGATCAAGATGGATATGTTCTGGTGAGGGTGCATGGAGTTCATGATCCGCTACGAGTTCATGTTTCTACATTGGAACGAGTCACATTCAGCTTGGCTGCAGGCGACTGGGTTCGCCTGAAGAAAGAAGAGAAGAAGCACTCGCCCGTAGGTGTCCTTCACTCAGTAAACCGCGATGGAAGTGTAACGGTTGCGTTTATAGGACTGGAGACCCTATGGAAGGGCAAGTATACACAGTTCGAGATGGCAAAGCCTTACTGTGCAGGGCAGTTCGTGAAGCTTAAGTCAAGCGTCTTCAGCCCGCGGTTCAATTGGCCTCGTAGAAGAGGGGGTGATTGGGCTACCGGACGGATTTGTCAAGTGCTGCCGAATGGGTGCCTCATTGTCAAGTTTCCCGGCAGGGTGAGCATAGGGAAAGAAGACATGAGTTTCCTCGGCGATCCAGCCGAGATCGAGCTCGTCTCGTTCGAGACCTCCCCGGGGTTGGTGAAGAAGTATCAACATCTAGAGGACTTCCACTGGGCTGTGAGGCCACTGTTGATTGCTTTGGGACTGTTTACAGCCATGAAAATGGGACTTTTTGTTGGAAAGAAAGTTGGGAGAGGGAGGTTGAAGGGAAAGGATCCTCTGTTCCAAAACGATGTTCAGAAAGGCGACAGCGGACAGGGCGCAGGCGACGGCAGCGGAAACGGGAACGCGGCGTGGCGGCCGCCAAAGGTGGCTAACATTTTCAGGTGATGGTTTCTTTACCAAAAACCAACTTGTGAAATCTGCATAGTAGATGTAAATCAATTTCTCTCTCTAAATTAGCAAAATATAGGAAGTCGACTTTGTTTGTGTAAATAGATTTGTGGATCCGATGGCTTTTTATTCCTTATTTGTATTCTTGCTTTACGTTATCGTGCAATGTTTGAAAAGTTAATACAAAAAAATTAAAATAAAATAAAAATGGTAGATTTTTGCCATGGTAACAATTGTCACCGGGGACTTCATTTTACCTACCTATTTAATTGTGGTACATAATTTCATTTTTATTCTAGTTAATATAATTCAATAATTACTGATGGATTACATTAGTTTAATATAGTTGGTCATGCCTTATATATTTATTTTTCATCTCCGTATAATTCATATAGTACATGCATTCCATTTAGCATGTAAAATTCAATCCTAATCATTTTCAGCCTTATATAAATAATAATATCTCTATATATAGACATACATATTATATATTTGAATAAATACTATTGGCTATAGTAAGGGATCGACTATAATGAAAAAATAAGATCATTTTGTAAATTATGCGTATCGCTTATATTAAATCAATGTAATATATAATGATTATGGATAACTTTAACTAGTAAATTTTAATTTTCGTTATTTTTCATATATAATTTATGAAAATAATATGTGCATATGGTACATTATACATATTGATAACTTTTAGATTATTGAAGAAGATAAATGAGTTGAATTGACAATGTTGGTAACAAAAGCAGTAAATTCAATTCGTTGAGAGGTACATGTTGGATTGAAGAATTGAGAACAAAATCAAATTCGTATTACAAATTAAATACATGTCGGATTGAGTATTTTTTTTTCTCATACACATCAACATGAAGTGCGTGTTTATTCAAAAAGCGGCAACAATGTAAAGACACAAAATCAATATCACTCCGCTGCTAAAAAAAAAAGCTCAAGTTTTTGCATTTTCCGACGACATCATTATCCTCAATCAATTTCTTCCAAAAAAGAAATCAATTCATTCTAGTTGTAATATTTTTCATAAAAATATCTCATAAATTTTCATTAAAAACAAATTAGTGTGTTTCTCTCATCTATGTTATTCTTATCCGCGTAAGTAAAATATATTTTAAAGAAAGTCCAAATTATATAACATAGATGAAAAACAGAAAATTTATAAGAATTAATTCTAGACTAGTAAAAACTTGAAAGAAAAATCTGTAGACATTTTAATAAAAATGTTAACTAAATAAAAAATATATTATAGAGATGTTGATGATTAATTTGAGGCATAGCCAATTAAAATATTGATCCATCTTTATTTGAACCCATATTCTAGTGTCTTTGGATAAGAAGGTAAAGCTTATTTCTTTTGCCTCTTGTTTGGTTGGGGCAAGTTCAGACTCCAGCATTGAGTCTCTCTCTTTCTCTTGTAATGCAGCAAGCCAACTCTGGAGTCTGGAACAAATTATTGCAGTCAATGACTTGTAAAGGGAAAAATTAGTTGGCAAGACTTTATAGTATTTTCTTGCACCTCTCCCTTCTCTTCTTCCTCATTGAAAACATTTTGTTCAGCCACATTTTCTTGATCAGCTTCATCATCTTCTTCAAACAAATTTGCATAGAAACTGTCATCTTGTTATCCATAACCATAAAATCTTGATCAACAACCAGTACTTGTGCGGCTGCTTCTTCTACCACGGCCTCATCATCTTCCACTTCATTGATTGAACCAATCGTCCACTCTTCGTTCACGTCTCAGTGGACAGAATAGAGTAGAGAGAGAGAAAACTTGTTGCGTAAGTAGGGTATATATGATTGATGAATCTGTAAAACTTTTCTGATAAATGATTTTGTTTGTGACCTATCATATATTATTTCGCTACCATTGAGAATCAATAGATACATTGTTTTTATAAACCAGACCAACACTCTGATTCGGTATTTTGCAGCAAGACTCGTTCATTACCAAGACACTGCCAAAATCCGCAATCCAGAAGTTAAAAAAAAGAAGAAAAAAAAAAAAAAAAAAAAGAATATATAAAAGGAAAAGGAAAAGGACACATTCCACTGGAATCAAAAGAATGGGTTAGACTGACATACTAAGCCTCTATAAAGTCGATAAATTCAAACAGCTTCTACTAGTTTTCCAGCAATACTTGCCTCTTTCACAAGATCCTGTGTTAAACTGAGAAGCCGCGAAACTTCGTCTTTGACTTCTACCGGACACTCCTCCTCATAGGCGCTGTCGTCCTGCTCTCCGAGGCGGATGTCGTTCTCGGCCTCAATGCTCAGACCAGCTTGCTGCAGAAGCTGCCTACTCAATTCTGTGATTCTCTCTAGTGCACTTGTTGCAGCTTCCACTTCGAGTTGAGCTGCTTCTAATTGCAGTTTCTCAATTGCGAGTTCACCGACGCTTTTCTCACCAATTCTCTCCTGTGCTAATGCATAGAGCTGTTTCAGATCATCTTTATCCTGCATCAGTCCCTCTCTCAGTTTTGTTATTTCCTTCTCTTTAGCATCCAGTTTTCTGATAGCGATGTTTAGCTCCTCGTCTTTCATTATGAGATCCTTATTTGCTGCAACAACTTCCATTTCCTTTGCTCTCAGGCTTTCTCGGGTGAACTCAAGTTCGGTTTCAAGTTGTTTCACCTGCCACTTGGAGCTATCAGGCGGCGTATCTAGCAAAGGGGGTGACAGACCATGGTTTTTCTTATCAGTCGGGATTAGTGCGTCGTAGCCTTCGTCGTTGAGTGATAGAACTACTACATTAGTAAGATCTACAATCTTTCCCACCACAGCCTCAGCTTCAGAGAATTTTAACTGTGCATTGCTTAGTTCATGTTGCATTGTTAGGACGTGTTCGTCCTTCTCCTTGAGCTCGGACATAGCTCCAATGAGCTCCTCTTCTCGGCTGGACAAAATCCCTTTTAGTTTAGCAATCTCATGACTGAGTTCCTCCAGCATCTCTTTTGCATCTGAGAGTTCCAAGTTTTTTTGCTCCAATATAAGTTGAAGAGAAACCTGTTCGGACTTTAAATGCTGGATCTCTAATCTTGCTTCTATCAGTTCTGACTCTTTAGCTGTGAGAAGAGTCTGTGATTGTTCAAATGCAGCACTCTTGCAGTCTATTTCCTTGCGGAGAGCAGAGAGTTCTGAAACTGCTTGTTTCACAGACGACCTCTCTTTATCTAATGTTGTCTGTAGCTCAGCGACAAGCTCTTTTTCCAACAATAGATCTCTTTTAAGCTCCTCGTTTTGAGCTTCAGCAACCCTTAGTTTCACTCTCTCACTCTCCACTTCTACTTCGGCATCTCTCAAACTTGGCAGATAAGACATAATGCTCTGCCTTAGCTCTTCAAGTTCATTAAGCTGTTTTCCCAACAACCGATCTTGACTTTCCATTTTCATTCTGGAGGAAGCCAAAACTTTTTGGGAAGAAACAAGCTCACATTTCACGTCAGAAATAAGTTTTTTCACTCTCCCAAACTCGTCTAGAGTTGAACTTGCTTCCCCAACATGCTTGGATGTTTGCTCTGCCAGCTTTCTCAACTCCTCCTGTGCGATTAGCCACTTCATTGTTTGCTTCTCCAAGTTTGCTTTAGCATTCTTCAATTTCTCAGATTCAGATTTCTGCATCCGAATGGAATTTTCAAGCTCTTCCTCTTTCTCTCGAATTACTCCCTGGAGTTGCTGGAGCTCAACTGCTTGCTTTTCCATAACTTCGTTTGCTTCATCCAGGAGTCTGGACTTGAATCGGAGTTGTGATTCAGCTTTAGCAGCTATATCAGTCTTTTTCATCAGTTCCTGTTCCATCTTTGTGATTTCCTCTTCTTTGACCAACAGTGCTAATTGTGAAGCAGAAATCTTATTATCCCTCTCCATCAGTTGAAGCTTAAGGTCACCGATTTCCAAGGCTTGTGAGGCCAACTCCATATTTGCTAGGCTCAGCTCCTCCTCTAGCTTTTCCTGCTTCAGTGTAGCAGCTGCCATTTCTGCCTCTCGTCGCTCCAAACTCTTCCTGGCTAGATTAATTTCATTGAACTCCGACACCACTTTCCTCTCTGCATCCTGCAGATCTTCTTCCTTCTTCTTCAAGGCTATCAGAGCAGCTTGAAGATCCAATTCCAGCTTACCAAGACCCACACCCAGCTCTGCAGCATGGGGTGAACTTGGATCCCTACCTATTTGTTCCTCAAGCTTCTGAGTCTGTGCAAACAACCTCTCCAGAAGAACCCTAGCCAGTTCACTCGCCCCATTATCACTAATACTAGAGGGCCTACTGCTATTTAACACCGATTTGACAATCCACGACAACTTAGACTCTCTTCTATGCGGCTTCAGAAACTCTACTCTCTTCTGCTTCCATTTCGGACTAGGATAGCATAACTGCAAACGACATTCAAAGTCACGCCTGGTACTGATACGTACACTAACCACAACCAAGCATGACAACAACTAAATAACAAGTTAATGCAGTGTTGTTAACAGCTCCCTCTAACCACCAAACATGCTATCCGAAAACCAAATCATTTTTTCAGAAAACTAGAGATATTTAATGCATCAAAATGCATCACTTCCCCCCTCATTCGATTTCCGATACATGAGCGAGCTCGTATGTTTCCCATTCAATCACAAATGTTTACTTCTCCGCGACGTATTGGTAATCAAATCGAGAAGTTTTCTCCAACAACAGACTAATACGAAGGAAAATCGGGAGAAATATCACTAAATTACTTCACAAAAAGCAGCAGCTATAAATCATCAAAAGTACAAAATAAACACGAAAAATTGCATAAACGAGAGAGAGAGATAGAGAGAAATGACCTGCGAGAGCTGAAGAGATGAACCTAGGGAAATAGAGGTAGCAAGCGCCATACTTTATCTGCCGACCACATCTGATCTCAAGAGCACCTTCAAACGCACAAACTCCGCAAATACCATGGCAGGAAATAGCACCAATACGAGAGAGAGAGAGAGAGACAGAGAGAGAGAGAGAGAGAGAGAGAGGATGGGGGGGGGGGGAGAGTTCGGATTATATTATATAGAAGGAGATAGAAAACTTGGAGGTGGGGGAAGGAATGGAAATGGAGGGAAACGGCGCAGATTAGCAGAAGCGTGGATGGGCGATTGGCACGTGTGGGTTTGAGATTACCGCAAACACGTCACTATACCATATTTATGGAAATGGGAGCACTCTTTTTATCATTTTCAACTATTTCATTTCATTTTTCAGTAATAAAATACTCAAAATTAGATGTATTGATTTAATAAATAAAGACCACAAATTTAAGGATTAAACCTCGTCACTCATCTATAAATATCACTTGAAATATTTTTTCTTTTCTTTTTTCCATTGTTATCCTAGATTTCTTCGTTATTGTCGACGTAGCAATTAACAGAATCTTTCTTCCTTTTCTATATTTTTTCCATCAAGATTCGGTATTATCCTAAATTCAAAAGATATTGTTGAGCGACAAAATCAAAGTGGAGCATGGTAATAGGATAGGAATATAGGATGCAAAGACAAGGCAAATTAAGACCGAGTCTATGAAATATGAGACGGGACTCCGTACTCGTCCTGCAATTTTGGAATACAACATCTCATCTAAAAAATAGGATATGACCATGAGACGGCACGGGATGAAGAACCCAACAAAGACACAGCAAATTCAACAAGCTTTTCTCAACTTTGAATTATGTAACAATGGATACAAATCGGACTTCAATATATATGTACATTGTTACATACAGCACGGCGAGGAACCAAAAATTCGACAACAACGCGTTCTTGCTGGTAAAACCGCAAACATGGGCAACTTCCCATGTTGTATCTATCCAACTCTACACATTATTTGCATTTTTTGGTATGAGGTATGGTACACGGCCCAACTGAATTTACATATATGTCGATGAGTTAGCTGCTGCTGCTGCTGCTGCTATGTTAGACCTCACTTCCTACATTTACATCTGACATTTCACCTTTCTCCTTTGATTTCCTCATCTTGAGACTGTTAACTATAAGGGAGTTTACCTGCTTTCTCAACGCACCATTATCGGCTAGGAGACTTGTCAGTGTCTGCCTTGACTCCTCATCTATGGAAGTTGAGTGATTATCACCATCCTCAGCTAACTGCTCAAACTGATTACATTTAGAAGATCAAACTCCCATCATCACCATCAGGATACATTAGTTTAATTGAATATCGATGTTTTACTATCTCTAGTTCTTCAAGTACGAGGATTTTTAAAATAGTGATCAATGGATGAAGCTAGGAGTGTACCTCAGCAATGAGAAGGTCTATCTGATTTTCAGATGTGCCAACAAAATCCAACTGATCCAATAATGACGGAAGGCTGTCAGCTGTGTCACCTTTTGTGTTTGTTAAATTGTCGATATTGCACTCCTGAAGCTGATCCTGAAGAATCTTGCATCTATCTAGCAACTTCCTCCAAGAGGTTCTCACCTGCTCATTTCTCTCTCTTTCTTCCTGAAGAAGTTCCTGGGATTCCAGAAACAGTTCCAAAAGTAAGAGAATATATGACGGATTCACACGAAATCCAATAATACATGCAATAGAAGAGGATATATAATGACAGGGAAACTGACATATTAAAAGAATGCATAGTACTACATGTTTTTCAAGAACCTCTCCCCACACATTTCATACGTAAGAGTGGAGACTAGAGAATTCACGTTGACTTGACATGAGAACGTTAGAGTTCAAACCATGTTATGTAGGTAGAGTGACCGACAAATGATTACATTTTTGGGTTATTACTACTCAATATAGTAGTGTAACAAAGTATTACCTCCATTTCAGATTTTTCTTTGAGAGACTGCTTGAGCTGTTGCGTTAATTCTGATTGGGAGCTTCTTAGAGATCTTACTTCCTTGACAAGAACTTTGATATCAGCTTTGGATTTCACTTCCAGCGCTTGATGTCGCTTCAACAAGTCCTCAAACTGCTGTTTTGCAGAGTCCAACTCCTGGCGCAACATATCTGTCGGCTGATTGCCTGGTGAAACATAAGGCTGAGCATCCGGCCTCTGATCCTGGAATAGGTTTCTATCATTATAGAATCTTTCAAGCTTACATAAACTACCACAGTCATGTCAATGAACAGGACACGAAACCTGTTGAGAATTCAACTTCAGTTCTAGTTCCATAGACCTCCGCCTAAGTTCTTCCATATCCCACTGCATTTGAGTAACTCTTTCTCTTTCAATTAGTATAGCCTGCTCAAGATTATCTTTACTTTTTTGTTTAGTAGTTTCAAGCTCCACTTCCAAATCCTTCACCTGGGTAGAAATGATAAGTCATGGATTATAATCTTATACTTGGATGAATGTTAAAACTTGGCATAAAAAGACGTGTATGTAGGGAACATTTCGTACATTTATGTAACCAATGCTAATTTCACACGATCATCAGTTTTTTATCATGTGAGTCTAATACTAAATACTAAGGATAACAATTGAAGGACTCAAGTTTGAAAATTTAGTGTTAACAACCAAAGTAATAGCAATATGCAACCAACGGTAATATCACATTAGTATCACATGTATGCTATCCTCAGATTTAAATGATCCCTTTCAGATAAAAAGATCAGGTACATACGTTATGGTAATTGACTTTTTAAGTTTCATGTATCCTGGGTATTATTCCTCAACAGACCTGAAGCCAAAATATGAAATGGGTTCAAACGGTCAGCATTCAGATACCTTTGTCGCAAGATAGTCCTTCACGGCAATTTCTTGATTCAACCTTGATATAAGATCTTCCATATCAGTTTTGGCTGTAATCAACCTCCGCTGCATTGTCATAAGTACTCTATTCATCTTCGGGCGCTGATCCACTGGGACCAACAGGTGTATATCATCTGGGAGATGATAATCAGAGTCTCCAACAGTTCCACTGATTCGTCCAACCTCAGACGCACTCCCAAAATCAAAAGGCCCATGTCCATTTGAATTTGGATTTGCTAAACTTGATGAATCGCTGCCTCTTAAAGAGCTCCTGTCGCTTCCAATGCTCTCATTTGACAGCTTTCGACCATGATGAACCAATGAACTACGTTCAGCCAGATGCTCTGACATATCTTGTGCATGATGAGAGGCTTTCAAAAAACTTCCATTACTCATGTTCTGCTCTGAGTTATGATTTTCGCTGGCATGCGCTTTATGTTTAGGAAAATTCTCGAGCTTCTCTAGAATAGCATGCCCCATCGACAAGCCCTCATCAATATTTGACATGCCATACTTGACAAATTTATCAGCATCATCATAAAATGACAGATCCTCAGTCCCAACTTCAGAGTTGTTATCCCTTCCAAGGCTAGGAGAACCAATATCAGATATCTCATAAACCGTATCACTGCCATAATCTGATGCCACCGACGAACTACCTGCTGCCAACATGCTTGAATTTGGATGAATATGATGAGATGAGTCTGTGATAGTTACAGAATTATGTGAATCGGGACTCTGCAGGCCCTCTTCTTGGAATGCTGGAAAAAATGTAACGGAAGAGAATCTATAAGTAGCTCAACTATGGAAAATCCAGACCCAGTATAATAAATGATTGATTTAAAAAAAAATGCTAGCATAGAAATATCAAATTACAGCATACTCACATGACCTAGCAGCAGCTTCCAGTTCAAGAAAGGATGCAACGACAATGCTTCTTGACAAATCAATATCTGAAAGTAAGTTTGCCATCCATTCCTCCAAAGAACTCCTCCTCTGTAAGAAAACAGAAGCCTCTGATAATCTTAACAGTTTATTGAAACTAGAGAAGTAGAATACGGACAAGAATTCAGTCTCCAAGACCAATTTACGATCTCCATCCTAGGATTTATGTTGTTTCAGAGATAAGCTTGGGCTTTGGAGATAACATAAGGCGTCAAGAGCAATCATAAACTATGTGCAAGCATCATCCCGCCCCCTCCAAAAAGATAAGTGTTTGCAATGCAAAATATGACTCTAATAATCTAAGCTATAAACAATATTTACCGCTTCCAGCATTGCCCTTGTTTTCATCCGCAAGAGCCCCTTCGGAGGAGTTGGTGGAATGCTTTTCCGAGAAAAGGCTCGTTTGAGCTACAAGAGAAAGTTGAGAACAATACCAGGATCAGTGATTACAACTTTATAACAGAAACCATGGTAGTCCGGGAAACAAATAGCAATACATATTCTTCTATACGAGTTTATGTATGATCATGCCACAATGCTAACAAAAATATTTGAGCTTACAGCAGCATGTAATTTTAGGAAATCGTTGAATCTCCTCAACACAGTTCTTGTCGTCGTAATACCCTCTGGTGATTGTATGCCAACCTGAACCCTGTAAAACTGCACCTTATAATTGTTAATTCAGGAACCACTAGCAAGTGAAAAAACTATACAAGAAAAGGGCCTAATACAACCAGAGAGGAACAGAACATTCACCAAAACAGGCCTGGGCTGACACTTGATACCAATGGCAATCAAACGAGAAGAAGAGGTTCATCCATTCACATATATGTAGATAAAAGAGCGAATAATCAAAATAGCAAAAGCTGATTGGTTATAAGAATATTTGAAATGTGAAAGTTTTCCATAACTTGCAAAGATATTGGCTTAAATGCATAAGACTTGGCTTTCACACCAACCAATTGCTGGAAGAAACTGACCAGTTCATCCTAGACAATGTTAAAAGGTTTAAAGCATGGGCGCCGCCTACATCAACTTGACTAATGTCTTGCCACCCTTTCTGTTGATGGAAGTGAAGCAATTTCTTTTAACTAATATTCAATTTTTGCATAGTTATAACCGAGTATAGTTTATAAATCATATCATGTAACGAGCATACAATAGAAACATTAGATCAATACCACTGTTGGGTCAGAATCTCTTGACTTTGCAAGTACAATCCACGAAGGTACAGTGATGCAGTAACTCCATCCTGTCCGAGGATCATGAGGCCAAACACTTTCTCTCCCCGCCTGCAAAGTACAATAATATTACCCATAATGCCTGAGCAGCGAAACCGGATAAGGTTTATCGACTAAAAACAAGCTAATCATAGCAGCAAGGCCTATGCTCCGTAGTTCACGAGACTTGTTTACCACAAAATGTCAGTAATGACATCTAATGCATCAGCATTTCAGGAAATTACCAGTTATGGCAAATTTCATAGCAGAGAATTAATACCTTTTCTGCTAAGAAACAAATTTCCCCTCAAACCTCATCTTGAGCTCACCAGCAGAGAATTGCTTTCTTACACTATGATCCCAGCTGTCACGCTGATTACAACATATTTTAACTAATTGATATTATTTAACAAATCCAATTTTAGGACTGAACTCAACAGTATCGAATAAGCAATGCATGGAACCCAAAATATACAGGAAAGAATCTGATCTTTCTCTTACTCATAATTGTATACATATCGAGCTGATCACACGACTTAATTAGTGAAAATAAATCAAACCGCCAGCTATCGAAATCGATCAAAGCATTCAGGTAAGCGAATCAAATTCCACTAAATTCATCGAAATTCAGAAAATTAAGAACAGAATCATACATACCCAAATTCGAGGCGGAGGGCTCCAATCCATTCCCAACGGCAACGGCGATGTCCCATCGTGGCGGTGCTTCGGTGGACTCGGCCCCTGCATCTCCACACGTCTGGAATCCGATCACTTCACACGGTCGTAATTCAAGAAAACGATCGATCACTTCGATGTATTAATCACTACAATGTTACTGAATCACTAACATCCAGCAGCAATTCAAGGCGACGCTGATTCATAGGCATTAAAATGAAATTGGAATTAGAGTGCACTTAGGGTTTAGAGAGATTGGGATCAGAGGGCGCACGATAGCCCCCGGCAGCGGGATGAGAGAAGGAGAAAAGCGCAGAAGGAGAAAAGCGCTTCATCAAAATCACCTCTAACTCGTACTGGACGGGACTGGAAAGCAGGCACCGGAGAGGATCGATTGTTTCGATAATTCTATTTTGGCTTTGTCCTTTTCTCTTGTTTTACCCCAAAAGTATTTGCTCTCCCTTCCAAAACAACCAAATTCCTCGCTGGCAATTGCAAAAAAGACACCAAAATAAAATAATAAATGGATTTCTTTGTCACGATTTTTTTTTTAAAAAAAATAAAGCATAATTCAATAGTATACCCAATCACTTATTTTAATATGAAATTTTGAGGAAAAATTGATTAATGTTTAAAAAACTTGAATAACTATTAGTTTTAGTGTAATTAATTTCCACCTCTCAACATTTTTTAATTGGAAAAACGTTTTCTTTAGTAATCTAGACAAAATTGAGCCTAAATTTGACTATATCATACACCATATACAACAATCACATTTGTTGCGTGATTATTATTATTATTATTATTATTATTATTATATCATCTTTGTTTTAGCTGTAGCCATGTCAATTGTGTCAGCGAACATGATTTGAACTTGACTAGAATTTCAGATAGACTTTTAGCCACAAAAATCATCTGTAAAAATGGTGTGATTGTTGTTTTTCAGGAAATGCAAAATTCTTGAGTTTTTGGATTTTACAACAAGCACTTTAAATTCATCAGACTACTTTTTAAAATAATAATAATAATATTAATTAAATTGAAGTGAGATTAATTATGTATATAATGATACAACAGCCCTTTATTCGTAGAAGAAAATTAAGATTTATTTAATTTTTTGAGCGGGGGGAAAGACGGACCGTGAAGATTGAACCCTCAATGTCACATTCTCACTCTTTACATAATTCGAATAAACGTGCAAATTTATCATGGATGTGACGCCATTGGAAATTTGAGATTAATCCATCATTATGTAATTGGAAATACAAGATGGGATGGGATGGGATGCGACAACTACTCATGCTTTCTGTAATTTTGGACACATGCAGGATCAAATCGTCACAATAATAACAGTAAATATTACTGCAGATTGATAACAAATACAACACTTGCATTACACAAAAGGCAAACATTCTTGCCTAGTTTATTGCATGAATTAAATCACCTCAAACTTAGATATATATATATAGAGAGAGAGAGAGAGGGAGTCCCTAAAACATCAATCAACAAACAACACACACAAACTAAGACAGGAGAATATAAATTTCACTCCATTCATACACACTTGAAGCCGGGAGGAACGGTTTTCTGGCAAGCACTAAGCAAGACACTGAGCGCCACCGGGACGTCCAAGTTGATGCCGAGCACGTTCGCCTTGATGGCCGTGCAGAGGCACGCTGCCACCTCCAAGTCAGCCAACCCCTCAAGCAGCGGGCAGCACTTGTCACCCGACGGTGGCGCTCCGACCACCACATTCACCAGGCCGAGGAGGTCGGCGCAGACGCCAAGCTTCAATGTGTCCCGGGGGCAGAACGGGTTCGCCGGGGGTGCCTTGGGCGCCGGCTGTGGCTTACACGTGCCGCAGGCGGAGGTGTAGGCGACGGAGAGGAGGAGGAATGAGAGGACTAAGGCGGCTCGGGCGGCGGCCATGATGGTAAAGTAGGGTTAGAGAGAGTGAGACTAGTGTGAGAAGGTGTAAGTGCAAATCTCCTTGTTTATATAGAAGGGAAAGTGAGGTTGATGATTGAAGAGGAATTGAGTGGAAGGGAGAGGAGGGCGTACAAGAAAGTTGGATTTTTTGTAAGCTTGTGGAGAAGTTCACCAAATGGTACAATACTAATTAACAGAATAGGTAAAATTAGGACAGTTTTGGTATATATTTATGCTAATGAATAAAGGTCGAATACTATAAAGCAAGGGATGTTATATTTCTGGTTATGACATGAATGGACCCCTCAATCTGGAAAACACATGCTAAAGGAGGCAAACCTGGACCAATCATTCAACAACATGTGACTGCTTTTGATTTCTTGTATAAATTCTTCTATCTATCAAGATTAGGTTAACAGTCAAATGGAAAGAATCCAAAATCTACAGGATAGAAATGCACCTATTTCACTCATTTTCTATGGGGTCTATTCCACCTCTAGGATTTGTGATACCACTATGAGTGGCCAGTGATCCAACAGTAACGCACATAGATTCAGTTTCATAGCCAGTCGAGCTGGCATTTATCGTTCAAGTGAAAACAGCAGTGAAAATATCGTAAAGGGTTAGGGGATGTAGTTACAGCAGTTACCTCTGTGTACTACCAGGTTTGTCTTCCAGACCAGATGGAGAGGGAAGCTCTGGCATGCTCTAATAGCACAGAAGCAACAGTGTCATTAGAATTCAAGAATCTATTAGTTAGCAAAGAAAATGTATCCAGAAAAGAAATGACACCATCTCAAATGAACAAAACTCTGATTGAAAATCATGATATACACAAAATATATAGGAGAGCTGGAGCCCTACAGAGATGTCGATTACAAAACAAACCAATCATTTTGAATTTGGTTGAAAATACCTTGTTCAGGCAATTCAAAATATCTAGGAGAGCTGGAGCCCTACAGAGACAACTTTACACACAACTAACAAACCAGGGAATCAAAACATAAGACCAACAAGTTCTCCAGACATCTCAGGGAGATGTGAAGCGGAAGAATTGCGTGTATACTTAACAGAAGAAAGAGAAAAGAGAAATAGCAACCAGATCTCACTCGACCAGACCTCATTACAGGCAAGACGGAAGTGTTGGTCCATGGCAAACAAAAGCCAAAACGACATAGATTATTACCAGGAGAAGGAATATCAATGCAATCCTGCACAATACCACGCATCACTTGTTTAGAAACAAATACGATATAATGCAGATATAAACATGACAGACTATTGTACTGTACTGCAAGATTTTATACCAATTACTATAGAAGGAGAAGATGGTCTTTCTAGCGAAGCAATACCCTTCAAAGAAATATAAATTGAGCCAGCATACGGTAAAACAGAGTTTTCAAGATACAGTATCTTCTAAGTTCTTGCAACTAAGTTCAACCGAGTTTTATATTAACCAAAGTTTTCCATTACAAGCACACAGATGTCAAGGTGAAACTTACGTAAGCTTGACATTTCTCCACCAAACAGTGTTTCTAAAACGGCGAGCTTGCTTCCTGAAGCGAAAAGTGTTCCCTTGCATGGTGGCAGTTTTATCAACCAATAATTCTAGCCGATCACCTCTATCTAAAACTTTATCAATGTTCTCAATCATGACATTGCGAACCTGCAACGACAACCAATAGACAGTGTACTTATTATTGATCGGTATAAAATGAGCAGCACAAAAAACTCAAACTAGGTTAGCCATATATGTTAGCAATAACTGTAATCCCATTGGTACTGCATATATATCAGAAAAGCAAAACAAATACAAATCGAATGCATTTCACAGCCAGAAACGCAAGGCACCCATTTCAAACATATCAAGCCAGAAACAAGGTCACATCCTCATTGTCGAAAGTTCATATTGAATGTGGTGGCAGAAGTAAAACTAACTGAAGCAACACCAAGAGACCAAACGGTTATACAATGTGATAATTACCTGGCTCATTTCACCTTTAAGCCGGTTTATCCTGTCAGCATTGGGATCACTTGAGAAATACTCAATTTGTTGGCTGAGGACCCTTGAAAATTCATCATTCATTGCATATGGCTGCGCAGACAACACAGCTCGACCATAGGTCCGGACAAATCTTTGATGAATTTCTTCAAGAAATGCAAAAGGAATTCTCCCTGTATGGATTTCAAAGAACAGGAATTTTTTTGAGTTAAGCGTGAAGACTTGATATTGGAAGGAAGGGCAAATCATGCGCTCCCTCAAAAACTCTAATCTATGGGTCGTAGGAGGGTTTGAAACACAGAATGAAAGACATCCCTCAAAAACTCCAATCCATGAGTCGTGATACGTCATGGATAACAAAATATGAACACAGAATGCAAAACGATGGTATTATGAGTCCAATATAGTCCCGAATCTTGATACATCAAACTGTTTATTCAGTACATACAAATGCCTCCATAAACAGTGGACGACATCCTACAGATAATAATAATTGATGAAAAACTGCAAGGTATTGCTGCTAGACTTAAGGGTTCCCACATTACTTCAAACAAAGGATATTTTTTTATTAACTAAATAACCCGCTTATAATATTCTCCTCACGATTAACAAAAAACAACATTCCTCAATCTAAACAACCACATTAAAAGTAACCAATTCACACCAAGTTAAACCGAATCACAAGCTGCAACCACTCATAAAGGTACTTTTTCAGATCCATACGAAAAGGCTAAAAGATCAAACAAAAGTAGATAATCAATCACAAGAGTCGTAAAATTTGACCAGCTCCTAACGTCGATTTTCAAAGAAGTTAATCTGGAATCACCTTTTAAATTCCAAGGTCACCTAAAAACTCAAACATCATTTCTCAAATCCTAATCATGAAACCTACGCACAATCATATTCACATCTGAATTCCAGCTCAATTGGCGTGCAGCGGCCAAAACAACACGACACGATCAAATTCCGCGCCAAATATAAAACAAAAGCTAGAGATGGAGAGAGAGAGAGAGGTGATCGTACTTCCGGCGGTGTCATCGGCCATACAGAGGACGGTGAGGCCATCGGTGCGTTTGACGTGAAAAATGTAGCGATCCTGCGAGTATGAAGCGTTGGTATCGTTGTTACCGGGGATTTTTTCGAGAATTTGACGCGCGATCGCATTCGCCGTGGTGGAAGTAGCGCTGTATTCCGCCAGCACAACCGAGCCACGCGCCACCAGCGCGTAAAGTATCGCCATCCCCTATCTCTCTCTCTATGTCTCTCCTCTATCTGTCTATCACTCAAATGCTGCCCTGCCCTGATTGAAATTATGCTAATCACGTCAAAGAGAGAGAACGACGGATTCGTCCCTACAATTTCGGAGATAAACGTTGACAAGAATAAGCGCTTTCTGACACGGACAAACGCGTGTTTGGCTGATCGAAAATATGAGCAATATTTTTTAGGCATTAAATATCGTTTTTATATGAATGATTAATCCGAATCAAATATAATAATTTCGAAGATAAGGATTATAGTATTACATATTAAAACCTGTCATCTGACAATTTGTTATTTGCGATGGGCCTACATCTCTTTATTTCTTTCTTCTACAAGCTTTGGCTCATTTGCTTGTTGTAATGGCTATTGTAACAATTGCACACACCTAATTCAATTTTAATGACATATATGTAATATTTGCAAAATTATAATATGAATAATTAATCGATTAATAGTAAATGATACTTATTTTAACTTAAAGTTAGTATCATATTGTAAGATTTGTCTAATTCGAAGTTTATATTTATTAGAGCCGGTAAAAACAGGCCTCTCTCGACCTGATTTCGAGCCGGATTAAGCCAAAATATTCTAGGTCTGGTAGACTTTGGAGTCAGATCGAACTGAACCAAAGTGACGAAAAGCCTGGTGGGCTCGGGCTGCCCGAACATAATTACACTAAGTCAGGTGGGCTCGGGTTGGGTTGGGCTCTACTTTTTTTGGGCATGGTAAGTTTTTCGAGCCGGGTGGCTTTGAGGAAAAGCATGGTGGGCTCGGGCCACACTGAGCCAGCCCTATATTTCGCCAGCTCTAATACTCCACAAAGCTGCAAAGCTTTTAGCAGGTGATGATGTTGATGACGGTGTCGTCATCGATGAACTAATACTTGAGGAAGACATGGAGTTTGTTTTTGGTGATCAAATTGTTGAATTGCACGCTGAAGACATGGATTTGGAGTGAGGGTAAATTACTATGAGTACATGTGAATTTGTTATCATGTATGGATCATAATGGAATGATATCTTAATCGATGACCTTACAGCTTAAGGCCCCGTTTGATATGTTGGTTAAAATTAAGTATGCTAAGATAGGAGTCGTATTAATATAATATGTGCTTATGAAATAAGTTATCTCAATCGCTCCATAGGTTACACTAACATAAGGATTACAACATTCTCAATGAAAATTTCAAAGAAAAAAAATCTTCTTAGTGACATGTGGCCGGGCAAGTAACTAATTCAAAGAAAAAAAAACCGTTCTTAGTGACATGTGGCCGGGCCAAATAACTAACACGAGTCTTCTTATTTGACAAATATGCTAACCAAACATAAAAATAATTATAAATAAATTATCAAAACATAGGTTAAAAATTTCCAAAAATAACTATAATAAAAGTCTTAGGTTTTTATTGGAGCTTAAGAGTATCTTATGTTATGTAAGAATCGCTTTAATCAATATCGCATCTTCAAATGATATTGGATTCATTTATAATTGGAAAAGTTGTTAAATCAATTATCAAAATCTTAACAATTCATTTTTTATCAATCACTATTATTACTATTAGCTAGTTAAAAGTTTTACCAAAACATCTAGATAATTTTTCTTTTCAATTTCTATTACATAGAAAGGGTTTTCCTAATTTTTGCTTTTCAGATCTATGTTTCACACCTTGTTTTCATATAAATATATTTTATTACTTCAAATTGTATTTCTATTTTTTATTTTTGGAAACTCATTTTTCCTATATCAAACTAAAATTACTTTTTAGCAACATTATTGACATCCACGTGAAGTTTTCTCGTACCACCTAAATTTAAATAAAAGTTATCTTATAGTTAACATAACAATATAATATTCTTTATCGAACCATTGGATAATATTCCAAATCATTTTATGCTTCAATGGAACGAAGCTACTTTTAAGGTCTCAAAAACTTTATTGTATCTAAGATCCCTTATTAAACTATTCAATTTTAGTCGATAAATAATATCAGGACAATCATTTGATTTTGAGCCCCTACTTTCAACATATCTATTATTCTCAGGTCATTTTGGGAGATTGCAAGTAAATGTAGTAAAATTTGGATAGTCCATCCAACTATATATAGTCATTATATCTTGATAATAGTAAAGGTTTGGTTGGACTTTGTGAGTTGGGTTGTGGACGGCCTTAGGTTTTGAAATTGATGGAGTCCTAACTTTTTATTGAAGAGGGCATGTACTAGGGCATTAGCAACGATCTGCGCACCCCCTACACGGCGTGCGCACACAACGTGTAATACATTGCTACAAGGTGTGCGTGCGCATCGTATTACACAGATTCATGTGTAAACACGCGGGTGCGCACGTCATGTGGCCGCTCGCCCACATCCCAGATACGTGCGCACCACCACCAATCTGCCTCGCGTGTGCTCCACACGCAGACATCGTGCAGCTGGGTGTCGATTAGACGTGTTAAAATTTGTTCCTTTATTCGTAAAAATTGAATTTTAATAAAAAAGAAATTTCATTTAATACTTTTGCCCCATCTTCCAAAGGCTACCTACTCCATTAATTCAAAAAAAAAAATATTTTTCTATTTTTTAATTACGTAGTCCCCTTATAATTCACCAAACTCCCCCGCCCATTTGATACCCAATCTCCTACATTCTTTTTCAATCTTCTTCATTTTTTTCCTCTTTTTTTTTCACAACTCAACTCCAATATGTCGGATTACCCACAACAGTTACGAGATTTTCTCGTAACCAATTACTATAATCCTGAAGCTTTAGGAATCGATTGGAACAACCCTCATTTCTTTTCCAACTTCCATACCATTCTCGTGTTTGCACAACACATGTCTCAAACACCACTCACTCAAACGCTGCCAACTCAATGTATCGACTCATCCACGTTCCTTCAAGGTCTCGACATGCTCCAACTGTCCGATGAAGCCGCGCTTCCGCGTGCGAAGTCTAGGTTACCTACTCCATTGATGAAACCAGGGCCCTTTCCAAGTTTACACGAATATCTCAGAGGATCCCATCGTCGCCAACTTCGAAAGGCTTTGGCTTTTTGGGAAAAAATTACGGAGATGTACAATACTGTACGTCCTTGCGGCACCCCTAGCCGCAAATCTCGTGCTCTTCGCTCTCACTTCGAAAGAGTGAATGCATAAATTAATAATTTTGCAGCCTATATTACAAACTAGAGGCACAATGAAGGAGCGGGACAAATGAAGCAGATATTTTCAAAGAGACGCTCAAGATTTTTGAGTAAGTGAACGATAGGTCTTTCAAGTTCGTATCCACTTCAAGGCGGTGCGCAATGCGCAAAAATGGGTGGACGGTGGCGGTTTGGGCGGAGTAAAGAGAATGAAGAACGCCTCCTTCAGCCAATTCACTTCAAGCGGGGAGGGCGAGCCCTTTACGAGCGACGACGTGGGTGGGTGTGTCGGTGGGCAATCTAGTAGTAGCCGCCTGATCAGACAAAAGATGGCAAAGTGGAAGGAAAAATGTAAGACAACGGTCTCAAGCAGTGCGAAAAAAAGTGGATCACATGACGAATAAGCTGAAAAAATCGAACGAGACTATTTTACGGGCTTTGTATGCCAAAAGGATTAATAGGTCGTCTAACATGGACGAAGAAAAAAGAGAATTGCATCACCAATTTTTGCAAAGCCTCAAGGAGAAATTAGAAATCGAGGATTAATTAAGTTGTATTTTTTTAATTAAATAATTTTATGATTTGAATTATGCTATTTTCGATTTTAATTAAGTAATTTTAAGATTTAAATTATGTAATTTTTACTTTTAATTAGGTAATTTTAGAATTTAAATTATTTAATTTTCTGTTTTAATTAAGTACTTTTAGACTTTTGGTTTTAATAAAAATAGTATTTTTAATTAAATCTTTTTTGTTAATTATAATATTTAATTATAAATTATATAAAATAAAAAGAATTTTTTTTTTGTAAATGTATGTATAGGCTTCATAATACCTATAATTATAGGTAGAATAATGCATAGTAATTTATGTATAAAAGTGTTGTGGGATTGAAATACGGTATAAGAACAGGCTACTAACGCCCTTATACTACGAAATACCCACACCCTCTTACCCACATAAATACCCATTCTCTCTCCTCTCCATCTCTCTCTCACACACAACACACACCAGAGCTCTCTCTCTCTCCACCCTCCACTCTCCACTCTCCATACATGATAATCAATCCACAATAAAACCAGAGGGGGAGAATATATACATATTACTATACACAATACACATATATATATAGAAAGATAGATATAAGTAAAGTAGTACTCTCACACAGAGAGAGAAAAGGAAACCTAGCTGCAGAGCTCACATACATAATAATATCTCCGTAGCAATGAAACACCATCACTATGCTCAAAACGACGTCGCCGTCTCCTCCTCGATCTCCGCCGCGGACGCCGTTGCGGTGCCGCCGTCGTCCAACCGAGCGTCGGAGAAGCTCTCCACGGCGGTCGAGGATCCGCTGCGCGACCACGCGGCCGCCTCACCAGCCGCCGATTCCGTCGTCGTCGAGCGGCGCGGCGACTACTCCGCCTTATGCAAATGGACTATCGCTAATTTCCCCAAAATCAAATCGCGAGCGCTCTGGAGCAAGTACTTCGAAGTCGGGGGTTTCGATTGCCGCCTGCTGATCTACCCTAAAGGTGATTCGCAGGCGTTGCCTGGATATTTGTCTATCTATTTGCAAATTATGGACCCTAGGAATACAGCCTCTTCGAAGTGGGATTGCTTCGCCAGCTATCGCCTTGCCATTGATAATGTGTCGGATTCGTCAAAATCAGTGCACAGGGACAGCTGGCACCGGTTTTCGTCGAAGAAGAAGTCACATGGATGGTGCGATTTTGCCTCGCTCAGTTCTCTTTTAGACCCTAAGGTTGGGTTCCTGCATTTGTCGAATGATTGCATTCTTATCACAGCGGATATATTGATACTTCATGAGTCTTTTACTTTCTCGCGCGATAATTACGATTTGCAGGCGAGTAATGTGTCTAATTTGGGCGGTGGAGGGGTTATAGGGCCCGTAGTTGGGGATGTTTTGAGTGGTAAGTTCACTTGGAAAGTGCATAATTTCAGTCTGTTTAAGGAGATGATTA
>JAYDZE010399688.1:0-16925 GCA_034509125.1 Monilaria moniliformis | reverse complement strand
CGGGCTATTCGGTTTAGGGTCATTCGGGTTGAGATTTTTTTCGGGTTGTGATTTTTCAACCCTAACCCTGTCGGATTTCCGGGTTAATCGGGTCAACCCACGGGTTTCGGGCTAAATTGACATCACTACATATGACAATGATAGATATGAATATAATGTAAAAAAGCTTATAATCAAAGTGCTAAGAGAATAAGTAGAAATTCATTGACTATATCTATAGAAAAACAACGCTTTAATAAAAATAATGGATTAGCGAAATATTTAGTGAACTTAGATCACAAAGTTTCTATTTGTTCTGACGTGTGGATTGATGCCTATAACAAAAATTTCTATATGGGAATTACGGTTCATTTTGTAGATAATTTTTGGGCATCGAACAAACGTTTAATTGCATTTAAGGAATTTCCATCACCACATAGTACTCAAGTTGTTGCTCAATTAATTATTCAAATTTTAAATGAATATCAATTAATTAATAAAATATTTTTTGTTGGTTTCGATAATGTATCTGCTAATATTGCTAGTATTTCTTCACTCATTTAGGTATGTGCTACTATTATTAATGGACGGTATTTTCATGTTAGATGTATTAATTTTATTTTATGTCTTATATTTGTTTAATGACTATGTAGAAGCAATTAGAAAAGTCGTAAAATTAATTCATAATAAAAAAGTTATAGGAAATAAATAGCAAAAATATTGTCATAATAAAAAATTAGATATACAAACTTTTCTATGGGTGTATCAACTAGATGTAACTCTACTTATGACATGATAAATTCGATCTTAGAACATAAAGATTATTTAGTAGATTTTTTTAGAGGTTGTAGTGATGTAGACTTAAATAATACCTTCTTGTTGGACTCAATATATAGAGTTATTTAAATTATTTGAATTTTTTAAAAACTGCAACTGTTGAATTAATAGGAGTTTATTATTATACTTTTATTCATGTTTTAGAGCATTTCATGTATATAGCACTAAGTTTTAATAGTTACATGAAAAAAGTAGTCAAGAATTACAACTTATTATATTTTATATGGTTCAAAAATGGTTAAAATATTTTAAGAAAATTCCAACAGTATTTTTAGTTGCTAAATATTTAGATCCAAAATAGAAATTAGGTGGTATTTGTAGACTTTTAGATAGTCATTATGAAACTTTACAAAACTTATGTCTTACGAACTTAGTCCAATTTATTTTAGATTATGGAACTTCATTTGAATTAGATCTTCCTAGCGTAGAACAAGTTAAATTAGTTAGATATAGTCTTACATAAACTGTTTAAGGACTATGAAACAAAGTATAATAATGATCATCAAATAAACACTACATCTAATAAAGATTCTAACTTTAGTAACTATGGATTTAACCTAGACATAGATTATAACGACCCAATAGCAATGAAAATAGCATCACTATACAATGATACAACACATAGGGGTAGAGCTAACATTTAATTAGACATATATTTGGAATCTCATGCTATTTTAAAAGATGTAGGTCTTCAACACCACCAACTCGACGTTCTAGATTGGTGGTCAACGCATAAGAAATATTATCCTATACTTGCCACCACGACAATGAGATTTTTGCAGTTCCTGCTTCCACCGTCGCTGTTGAGCAAGCTTTCAGCACCGCCAGTTGCGTCTTGGACTAACTAAGGAACAACATGTCGACAAGAAACATGGAAGCCACCATGTTGCTTAATGATTGGGCCAAGGCAGAAATGAGGGCCCAGGAACCGGATTGAGATCTTCGTGTGGAGTGCAACGTTGAAGAATTTACGGAGTTCAAACGATTTGAAGCCGAATAGGTAAGTTAAGGTAAGAGAACTACATGTGCTTTGATTCCTCAATGAGGATACATAGGCAACTCAATTTAAATGAGCTCAAGTCCTTTTCTTTCTTTTTTTTCTTCCCCCCCCCCCCCATAGCCTTTGTACTTTATAGTTTAACTTTGTTGTAATTTGTAAACTTGTAAGTTTGCTTGTAATTTGTAATATAAATTTTATTTTGTAATTGTAATTTGTTTATTTTATTACTAAAAGTTTTCAACTTTATAATCTGTAGTATCTATAATATAATAATATAACATATACATTTGAATTATCAATAAATAATTATAATTTTCAAATGTTATTTTTTGTAACTTATAATTTCTCTCTTTACACTTAAATTTGTATTCGATTTCAAAATAAAAAAGAATAAAAATAATAGATAAAATTTGGAAAACCAGAATCGCCTTCCCCCCTCACGGTTCAGTTACGGTTCGGATGCCTACGAAATCGTAACCGGCAGTTTTGGAACCGTAGGCACCCCTAATGCAGATATGGTACGCGCGGATTGTGGTGATATGCGGTTGGTAGGTTGTAAGATTTGTGGGACTTCCCATTTGGCACAGGATATGGTTCCCATCCTTGCGCAGTCGATTGCGGCCTTCTCCGCTGAAAAAGTTGCGATGCTGGACCTTTATACGGCCGAGCCACCACACGGCCATGCCTCCCATGCCTTGGACATGGTTTTGGAGCAGCAGGTACGCAGCCTTACCCCCTCTCTCCCTCGGCCTCCGATCAGCAGCATTGTGACCTCAACTACAGTTGCTTTGGTCGCGAACACCCAGCCCAAACACCTAACCAAGCCCAGCAGCAGTGCTCTCACAGGTGTTGTTGACTCCGTTCCTAAGCCCAACCCCCGCCCTAATAAAAATGGTAGCCCAGGTCGCAGTCACAACCCCACTGCGGCGGTCCAAAATTTCACGAAAAACCCTAATTTACCCAAGCCCAACATGCACTCACATTCTAACCCAACCCAAGCCCTTAAGCCCACTGCTACGGTGCAAAAAAAACCTAGCCAATTTGGACGTCAAAACCAGGCCGAAAACTCGTGCGAATTCTACCCCTTCTCGCGGAAAAAGCCCAGTTAATACAGCTCCCTCTTCGCCCAAACTAATCGATGCCTGCCCATATCCAAACCCCCCTCTGGCGGAAGTCGACGGCGACCAGAAAAGAGATTGCTGCTGCTATTCTTAACATCCGATACGACATCGCACACCAAACCCCTCCTAACCCCGTCAATACCGACCCATCTGCTGCTCCATCCGTGACATTCACCGCCGATAATTTTCCGCCTTTAAGCGGTACTTTGGGGCCTGCTTCCTTTGTCAAAGAGGCTGAGATGGTGGACGTTCATTCTGCTGCCGGTGATGTGGTTATGGCAGAACAGCGGCCTGCTGTTCATGATAGGGATTCCTCCAATCCCGTCCGATGTCTGACCAAAACATCATCAACAATGGAATCAAGCAAGTTCCAATTCGCCCACCTTATGTCGTGGTTGGTGGTGAACGTTCTGCACAGCCTACTGCTGATACTCAGGTGCAGAAAGTGCCCCAATGCAGTGGCCTTTTTTGCACGGATTGCAGAGTTCCCTGGCATAAATTCATAGAATGCTCTGAATTTAAAAGACGAAACCCTGACCCATGTAATGAGGATAAGATACTACAGTCTTTGGCTTCTCCGACCTCTGGCGTCCACATTTATTGCAGGTATTATGCTCTTTAGGTTTTTGAAATTTGGCTTGTTTAACTTTCTGAGTGATGTTAAAACTTATGAGTACTGTTGCTTCTAATTGAAAGGTTGCTACTTGATGTCTATTCTTCTCTCTAGCCTGTTCATGCTTCAATTTTAGCCCATTATCTCCACCTAGTATGAGTATGATCCACTCATGCATTTCTACAATATAGTTCTCATTCTATATTGAGTTGAAATGAGAAGATTTTGTTTGTTCCTCTCCATTTCTCATTTCCCCAACCTAGGGGATGATTTTCCCAACTCCAAGCCACTGGTAACTGTCAAAAATGTTTCTGCAGATGTGGACATGAGTTTTGCTATACTTGCGGAGCTGAATGGAGAGCCTGCAAGTGTCCTATATGACCAAAATAGACACCAGGGTAGAGGATTGCATTGTGGTTCAGAGCTTGTATGCTCACGGTTTGTAAAAAATTCTAAATTTAATATGACTTGACCATTTTCTGAAAGTCTGCATAGGTGTTTACCTTATCAAGATTCCATCTTTTAAATCTTTCTTCTTTCCTATGTAATTGATGTTTTTTTAATTGATGTATAATTATGTTTTTAACTTGGACTTCACTCATGTTCTAGTCTTCTAGAGATCAAACGTTAACAGGTTGGCTATGTTTTTCTTGCAATTGCGGCAAAATACACACAATTTTCATGGTGAACTCAGGCATGTAATCTCCATCCCTAAATTGGATCCAAATTACATATCAAGGTTAGTAATTAATCTATGTAATTAGTTTAACTAGAAGTGCGATTCGCCCCACAATTTGAAGGAATTATTTTATTTTTATTTTTCTTGTTATTGATTTCCCCCTTGAGGTTGATTCTCGAAAATCACTAGTTTTTAACCTTTTTGTTTGGTTTGATGGGTTTGATTTATTTGTTTGATTGTTTATATATTAGTGTTAAAAATCTATGCATATCAAATTTGAACTATCTATGAATTTAGAAGTTAAATGGATTGGCAAGAACAACAGATAATTCGTACATAAAATTGGATAATTCAACCAAAGATATTGAAGAACAAATGAAGAGGAAAAAATAGATAGTTTAAAGTTTAAACCATAATTTATTCCTAGCATGGTAATTAGCATTAAGTGATATCTCAATTTACTTAAAATATTAATTTCTTAATAGTTAATCTGTTATCTTATATATATATATATATATATGAGTACTACGGAACTAATAAAAATATATAAAAAATATAAATATATGTTGAAATTTTTGGGTTGGTCTAGGTTGGAATCATTTTTTTTTATTTTTTTTATTTTGCTTAACTCAAACTCCAAACTGAAATAATTCGATTTGAAAATTTCAACTAAAATGAAATCAAATTGTTCTTCCAAATCGGATCTAATTGGCAACTTTGATTGGTTCGTCTTTTACTCAGCCTAACAGAGAGAGACAAGCAATTACAAAGTTTTAGATTGGGAAAAAGTTAATCATGAAAAACACTACCTTACGTGCATGGGAGGTGAATCCAATAATTACGAAATAGATGCTGGAAATTTATCCTATTCAACGGACACTGCCATTTTGAAATTACAAGTATAGTTAGAACCCTCCTAGGAGCACCAGTGGAGGTGTTGATGGAAGGGCCTCCAACGCTCAAGTCAATAAACAGTTAGAAACTTAGAATAATCAATGTAATGAACGTAAATAATAAATAATCAATGTAATGAACGTAAATAATATGTAAAATTATTGAATTATAATAGATAAGGCAATAATAAATGGCTTATTCGGTCAATCCGGTCGTTTCGGTTGATTGGAGTGAGCACGATAGATTGCGATAGGATAAGAGGCAATGATTGTCCGGGCTTATGGGGTTAGTCAGACAATTGGAACCCTTGGGGATTGAGAATGCGAAGATCAGAAGGAAAGCGGGGGATGCGAGGTGAGAGATCGTGAGAGTAAACATGTGAGATTATAGATAAGTACCAATGATTCTATATTAAATTAACCTATTAGGGTCAAATATATATGAGGGGTTTACGGCGGCTAAGATTTTCTTTGGAATATACGTTCCACCCCTAACTGCTCCGAATCTTCAGGAACGAATCTCTCACAACTCCTTCTTGACTTTGTTGTCAAGTAGCCGCCTTTTCTAGGACTTGACATGAGGATCGGAATTTTCCCTGAATTTGGGCCTTACCATAGGTTTCTTTGCATGTAAATTGTATGGGCCGCTTGATCAGAAAGACTCATTAAACTGTATAATTGTTATTATTTAGCTAATATAAATTTTATCCACTACAATATGTGACTATTTATTAGAGATTTCAGTCAGAATGTTTGAATTAAGATTTATTAGTCTCTTAATTAATGTATATTAATTTTTAAATACAATAAAAATCTACTGCACTTAACACACTTAATGACCAATTAACACATATTATAAAATACTCGCATTGTAGCTCAATAGTAATCCTCACATTAATAAAGGTGAGTTACTAATGAACAAGGCTCAATCATTCCTCCTAAAAAAGAAACAAATCTAAATCATTCATTCTCAATCCAAAAAAAAAAATCAAATTATTACTATATACTTTTTCATCAAAAAATATTAGGCTATTTTTTAAAGTGATGGTTGGTTGTGATTTATGGCCAAAACTTTCAATTTTGTTTACTTTATAGCCTCAATTTTGATTTTATTTAAATATATCATGAACTTTGAAAAAAGTTTCAATTAAAACCCGAATAAAATTTTACGGTGTTGGAAATCTAATTAGGACAATAAATAAATGAGTTGGAATTTTTATTCTCCACCTCAACATAAAACGTCATCGTTTCATTCATATCAACTAAAAAAGAGGATGCCACATTACCAGACACCACGACGTTACCCCCTTCTCACACACGCTTCTTCAAAACACACTCCTCCAAAATCGAAAACAGCAAACAACGAATCCTCCAAGAACTAGCAAGAAGTTAGCCAGTGGCGTGTGGAAGAAGATTGATATCTCGAGATACTCTGAAATCGATTCAAGGAAATGTCAAGTGAATTACTTTCTCTTTTAACAGGAAATCGTTTAGTTCCTACAGCTTCACCGTCGTTGACTCCAATTCCACTTCATATCCCTAAAAATCATCAAATTCTGCATCTCCACCGCCTTACCCGGTGCTCCCGACAAGCTGAAGCTCCTCTTGGCTCGCACTCGTGCCTTCCCAACGAAATTCATATATTCCGAAATTTCTCCAATCGATCTTTCTTCTTTCAACTTTATCGTCGTCACTGAAAGCTGCCTCTTCGGCCTTCAACATAAATTCTTCAAGGTCATCATCTCTTTCTTCAGTTGCTGCTAGGTTCCCAGCACAACCTCCTTTCACATGTCATCGACTGATTTTTGGCCGGTTTTTGGAGGATTTGTTGTATGCTGTTTTAGATTTTAGGGTGAATGGAGTAATGGCATATAAACCATTCTTATTTTTATATTTATTTTTATTTTTTCTGTTAATGTGAATGGAAGGGTCCCGTTTTATATTGAGGTAGAAAATAAAATTTTATACGGGCTGTAATTGAAATATTTTTAAAAATTAAGTTATATTTAAAATAAATTAAAGTTGAAGCTATAAAATAAATAAAATTGGAAGTTGATGCTATAAATTATAATTAATTCTAAATTTAATTATCTGAAAAGCGACCTTTTATTCCTATTCTTCTTTCCTAATTTCCAAGGGCAGAAGTGAAAATACGAACAGTCGTCGACAGTTCAATTAGGTAGGACTAGCAGCAGCAAATGTATGCCTCTGTAAAAGCCTCTCAGGGTTGAAAAGCTGTAACAGCTTCCTAAAGAATTGGCGCGAAAATCTGGAGGCAAGACTAGCTACGATGGCCGACGACTCCGATTTCGCCTTCAATCTCCAGTTGGAAGAGGCACTGACCGCCTCCCTCCTCGACGGCTCCGTTTCGTCCCCGAACGCCGACGGAGCCCCCTACGACGCTGTTTTCGGCCCCGCTCTCTCGGACGCCCTCCAGCGCGACGATCTCTACAAGTACGAGCGCGAGCTCCTCGACCAGTACGGGACGCAGGCAGCGGAGAAGCGCCTGCGGCTCGACTTGTGCCGCCAGGTCCACGACCGTGCCTTCGCTTGCGAGATTTCGAACATACCGGAGGAGGAGTGGAGGAGAATCGGGGATGATCTGCAGAAGCGGTACGGCGAGGGCTCCTCCACCTCGTCGACTGGGAAAGGTATGGGATATAGGGTTTACGTCAAGGGTTTGGTGGAGGGGATCGTGGGCGGCGTTGCGGTGGTGATACGCGACGACAATGACGGGCCTGTGTTTGAATTTAGCAAGGGATTGAGCGGCAAAGATCAGATTGTGGATGAAGAGATGGCTGAGGTGAAAGCTTTGGTTGAAGGGCTTGATGCCGCCGCGATGCTGGAGTTAAAGAGGGTCACCGTTGTTACTGATAATCGGTTGCTGTATTTACATGTTGGTGATTGCCATGACTACTTATTAACAGTGATAAATTAATGACTTTCTCTTTTTCATGAAGGTTGCCTAGAATATGTTTATCATCGATTAATATTCTCTATTTAAAAATGGATTATTAACTGATTATTGATCTATGAAGATTTGTTCTGTAATTTGATTAAGTTGTTGGATTCTTGGTTTGCCTGTCGGTCTGAATGAACGGCAAAAACTTGTGTCCATCCTAGTGTGCAATGCATCCATCCCAATTAGGTCTCATCTCATCAATTCCAATTTGGGTTATTAATTCCTAGTTAGCGTTTATTTATCACATTTACGATTTAGTGCCTCCTATCTCTCTGTTCTCCTTTCGGTTTCGACGCTCATAGTATGATTTCATGCGATTTTACATTCACAGAAACTTAATGTTTATCCTGTCTCCCTTAATGCAGATCACTGGCAAAACCCGGGAAATCAGAGAAACTTTTGCTGTGTTATCTAACCAGATAGATCTTCTTCTGAGGAAATTAGGCAATATTCGTGCATCTTTTGTGACTCACCATGATAATGTGTTCACTGTTGAACTTGCAAGGAAGGCAATTGCTTTTGAGGTCAATCGATCAGCAGGAAGCAGTGGTACAAAGAATCTGACAAAGACCTGTACAATATGTTTGGAAGACACAGATGCCGATCAGATGCTCCTAATTGCAGGTTGTCTGCATAGCTACTGTTTATCATGTATGTCAAAACATGTCCAGTTTAAGTTGCTTCACGGGATTCTACCTAAATGCCCCGATGAGAACTGCAAATCTCTGTTGGAACTTGATAGCTGCAAAAAGTTCTTGATTCCTGAATTGTTTGACATAATGTGCCAACGTGTGAAGGAAGCATCAATCCCACCAGCAGAGAAAATTTATTGCCCCTATTCAAGATGTTCTACTTTGTTATCAAAAGCAGAGCTTCAAGGTTCCAAGGATGGTGCTGATGCTATTGAAGTATTGGGTGGTAGGAAGTGCCCTCGTTGTGGTGGCCTTTTTTGCATCAATTGCAAAGTCCCTTGGCATTGTAACATGAGCTGCTCTGATTTTAAAATCCGAAATCCCAACTCATGTAAAGATGAAAAGAAACTGAAGTCACTGGCTACTAAGAATCTCTGGCGTTTATGTCCCAAGTGCAACCATATGGTTTCACTTTCTGCAGGATGCTACCACATTTACTGCAGGTATACACTTCATTCTTTGAAGCTTGATTCCTAATTCATGTGTTCTAAAAAATGCACTGACAGTAGCAAATCTTCCAATTACAGATGGAAGTATCTGGCTGCAAAAGTTTGCTCCTTCTTTCCTTGATGTTTATCCTTCTTGTCTTTCAACCATGGCTCTAGTTTATTTCCTCCTTCTCTTTTGAAGAAAAGCATGTTTCTAGTAAAAGATGGTTCGAAGATTGAGTACGATACAATTTGCATCTTGTATGGTTTTTGCGTTTATCTTCTGCTTATACGTCCAATGCATTCCTAAGTATTGCTGACAATTAGTGATAGAAAACATATTATGCAAGTTTTTCGTAGCAGGGATTTGCTCGCGAGTTATTTTAATTACTTTTAACCACCGAAGACTATATTACATATACTGATGCGACCTGGGAGAGGCGATAGGATTTTTTCTATAAGCTCGCCTTTATATTCTCTATTTATTGGTGTGCGGGCCACCTTTTAAGTCCTTGTATGCGATTCTTCCAAAGCTCTTGCTTTTGTTAGTTCTCGCAGCTGTAGGAACTATCAATATTTGCTCTTGTTTGTCTTGAGATTCTACTCTTGCATGCAATTTGAAGATTCACATTGACCAAACTTGAATGTGCAGGTGTGGGCACGAGTTTTGCTATACATGTGGAGCAGAATGGCGAAACAAGAAAGCTACGTGCTCTTGTCCTATCTGGGACGAGCGCAACATTGAATATGATAATTAAGATTGAGAACAAGCAAGATAGAGGGCGATGCAGGGTGCTTCTACGCACCCCGTTCCTTGGTAAAGGTCACTTTTTGGCAGGCCGACTTTCTTTTTGCAAGATGAAAACCTGTTGCTATGTTCATATTTAAGCTATTACTGATCGAACATACTAATCCATATGCTTTTCTTTTGTTTCCTGAGCAATTTATGTGTAATGTTGCCGCACATTTCAAAATGTGGATACGCTGGCTTCTAGTTTATGTGGATCTTTGTCAATATCCAAGTTTTGATGATTTTTTTCAAGTTTTGATGAATTATTCTAATAATTTCTCTAATCGAAGAATACAGACTTTTTACTGTTGACATCACATTTTCAGCAAGATAATCAATCAATTTGTTACTTACAGATCTCAATATTTGACTTCAGGTGTTTCACTATTCATGAAAATAAGAGATTAATCATTGTTTGCTCCGCAATGATTTTATGAAGCGACAATGCGAGGGATGATATGTTTTCTATTAAAATGGTTCTCCATTTATAATCGCTGTGGTCGATAGAAGTGTACATTTCCAGCGAATCACGAAGTTCATAACAGTAAAAAACAAAAACCAAAATGGTTTGGGGGAGCCTACATGGGTGTCTGCCCCATATTATTTATTTCTTTTAAGGGCACCGGCCATTAGGGTGTCGTGCCTAACCGGTTCACTCATTTACCCGTATTAATAGATTGAGTAGTTGATAAAAATAATCTAAGTGCATCTGCCACAAAACCGCTAATGTGGCGGCGGCGGAAAAATGGGGTGTTATTAGGGAGGCACGCAGCGGCCGATAGCCGCGGCGTCCGCCTCTTGCATGGTGACCATCGGGCGGTCGGCTACGGTGGTAGCGGTCTGTCCGGCGGCGTAGAGCAAGTCGCGGCCGCTGCATTTTTTTCGAATTTAAAAAATTTAAATTTAATTTCAGAGCTGCAACTTTTTGATTGATCGGTCAACCGTTGTTGACCGCGCCAGTAGCGGGTGGGTATATAGGATTCGTCAACAATCTAGAGAAGGTAGGGCCGAGCGGTCACAGTGCGGATGATATTCGATTATCCGCAAAAAAATGCCTTTTATAAAGAAGAAGGATAACAATTTAAGTACGAGGAGATGTAGTCCGGAAACACCCAAGTTTGTCGGCGGTTCTTCATCTGGCCGCCCGAACAAATCAAAACTCTCTGCCACCGGTCAATTCTCAACTAGCGGCGAGCCCGAAGGGTTCGATTTAAATGTCGAGATGGAGGAGAGCTATGACACAGAACTGGCTCAGTAAGAGACTCGTCTAATGGGTTAGAAGGCGCCAAAGAGGAAGGCGAAGGGGAAGGCAAAGGCACCCGAAGTCACGCCTCAGATTCCCGACACCAACTCGGATTGCTTTTGCCAAAGCCACATGACATTGCTCGAGCAATACTCGAAAGAGCTTGAGAAAGACACTTCGGTGTGGCCCGAATCGCGAAGGAAACAACATGAACTTATGCTCGAGCATATGCGAAAGCAACTAGGTTTTAGACTTATGTATTTTCGTTTTCTAAATTATTATTTTTTTGTTTTTTTCTAATTAGGATTTTAAATTTGTATTTTCGTTTTAATTAATGTAATTTGTGAATTTTTATTAAGTAATTTTTACATTTCTATTAATTCTTTTTATTGTACAAGTATCGAAATTAAATAAATATATAAAATTGGAGATTAATAAGAAATGATAAAATGGAAAAATAGAATTGTGGTTGAAAATGAAGCTAAAATTTTAGAGTTGTACTAAAGATGTAGTGGCTAAAATGAAGTTTATAACGTGATTGTGGCTAATAATGAAACATTGTTGCAGATAACCTAAGTTAAAATTTAAAAAACCTGCCATATTAAAATTTAAAATTTAAAAAACCTACCATATTACAATAAACAGTAGTGTTTTCCCACAGTCATTTTGACATCCAAAGGAGACGAAAACCTCGACTTGAAGCAAAACAACATTTCCATCTCATTTCTAAAAACTAAATCAAGTAAAAATGTCAAACAATGAGATATCAGATTGTTTCTACCACACATACCGTCTTTTTGGCATACTGTATCAAAAAAATTGGTATTTTTTCAACATGATTAGTACAATATATTAAAATTTCAGTATTCTTCTTTCCACCCCTAAAAGCCATAAACATAAAAGAACTCATATATATAAATATTTATGCTTTTAAAACAACAAACAAATTTGTGTAGAGCAGCCTAAACAAATAGACCATAAACGTCGTTTCCTTTCTCATATGATAAAGTAATGCCAAATAAGAAAAATATAGAGATTCGAACAAAGGACACCTGCATGCAATAGAGCAAAAAGGTTTATGAATAAGTGAAAAACGTCGACAGCAGGATTCGAACCTGCGCAGGCAAAGCCCAACAGATTTCGAGTCTGTCTCCTTAACCACTCGGACATATCGACGAGTTGTAAGAGCAATTCCATGTTTGTAATAATAATTGTAGCTGTGCATCTATCCCAATTAAAAGCTGAAGCGTGCCTCATATGCTGATTTTGAGTTGTGTTGAGTGTTCAATTAAGTGAGTTCATAAGATATTAGTAAGGATAAATTTGTAATTAGAATGCATAAATTATAAGAAGTTTATGTTTTTTATATAAATTTTCATCAAATATATGGGCAAATACAAATATCGATATCAGTATTAGTCAAGTGTCCGGCAAATATGTCAAGAAAATAAAGTAAAAGGGAAATCAAAGAAACAAAATAGAGTATTAGTTTTAGTGATGTATATATGATACATCCGTTAATATTTCTGTAAGAACAAAATACCAATGTTTTATAACAAACATGAGTCTCATGCTTAGAATAAACGCAGTGCTGATTCCAACCAGTGCCATATTTACGATCCTAAGCCAAAATGGTTCCAAAAAATACTTGATAAGTTGATATTACCAAAAGGAGAACTCATTATGATTAGAACATCTAATCTACAAATATCCATCTGAATCTGAATCTGAATCTGAATAAAAGTATAAATCATCGGCCTCTTCTTCGTCCTCTTCATCCGAATCGAAGTCATCTTCCAGAATGTTCTCCTCATCCCAAAGTGGACAAGAGCAGGTCGCCTTCTTGTTTTTCCACTCAGAACCACAAGTGTAACAAAATTCATATCCACATCTGCAGGGAAATGTGACAACCAGAATACTTAATATTAAAAATCTATAAAAGCCCTCTCACAAAAAGAATCTCTAAAAGCATTACTAGCAATAATATTATCATCGATTCTTTAATTTTTATTCTATGAAAGATAATGGAATGGCAATCCTGCCAGCTCTATAGGCAAACGCCGTGTGCTGTAGTTCTAATATGGCACGGTCGGAAAGAAATTTTTCTGTTTCTCTTCTCGATGACTTTTTCTAGTGAGAATTTCAGTAATAATAGACTTCAAACAAGAAAAACAAAAAGTTAAAGGATATTCAAAGTAAAGGATGCCAATATCCTAGTTATAGTGAATTTCATATGATATGGCATAGAAACATAATGTAAACATTTCAGACTGGGCAGATTACAAGTTTAATATCAACTTAATGGAAATATATGAGGTTCGATTGTACCTGCAAGTCATGTGGTAGCATCCAGCAGCGAGTTCAATCATATGGTTGCATTTTACACACTGACGCCACAAATTTGTTGCTGCTAAGTTCTTTAGTTTTGCCTCTTCTTGCGGGGGATGAGGATAGCGCATTTTGTACTGAGTACAAGTTGTGTTGTTGTGCCAGGGAACTTTACAATTAATACAAAAGTGGCCATTGCATTTTAAGCACTTTCTGGCTCCTGATCTTTCCGCTCCTACTATGGCAGGCTTTGAATGTTCTAGAGCCTCTGCCTTGGACATTAGAGCTGAACATTTAGGGTAAGGGCAGTAAACTTTCTCTGTCACTGGAATCGAGGCCTCCTTCAGACGCTGACTCATAATCCCTAACAACCTAGGTGTCAAGAATGTTCTGCAACTATCGATTCTCAATTCAGATTTACATCCTTCATGTGGACAAGTTGGCAGCAGGCCATGAAGTAGCTTCATTTCCACGTGTTGTTTCATGCAAGAAAAACAATAGCGGTGCATACAATCATCGATAGAGAAGATCTGGTTTATATTTGAATCCTCCAAACAGATGACACATGTCTCAATTGAATTCTCAGAGCCACTTGCCTCTGCAGCCCTGTTCACCTGAGCATCTATTGCTTCTCTAGCTAGTTTAAACGCAAACTTTATGTCTTTTCGAGCTGCGAGAGCTGGCTGGCAGTACGTAAACTTTTTTGAAAGATCGTTTACTCGATCTATCAGTGCAGTAACTTTTCTCTGTTTGCTCGACCACCGTCCAGTAACCTGCAGTTGGAAAAGAGTTGCAGCAAATTTAGCTATTCGCAAACGCAGAAACCCTAATACTTAGCCCAAGCCATCATTTGCAATTGTTAAGGATGATGGGAATTTACTAAACAGTACTCGTAATACTTTTGCCAAAGTGAAGTAGAACTAAGCTAAGTGACAATAACCATGTTTCAGTAAAAATAATGCAACACAAACCCAAGCCACCCAGATCATATCTCTCCCCATTTTTGCATAAATGCCTAACTTTTAACCTTGATATGAGTACTATCCCATGAGGAAGGGATAAAGGGTGGGGGGTAAGAATAGTCAGTTTAGGCACTAATATTAAGCAAGATCCTAGTAGAACGCAAAAAGACAATCAAATATGAAATTAGAATGAAAAGAAAGGACAAGTACGTCTTCAAAAAAAGGCACAAGCACAGTTTGTTAATCATACAGCAGTGGTATATCAACTGACTAGTTCATAGCTCTTTCTCTATTCAAGACACAACACAATGTCTCAACATGTGGCATTACAAAAAGAAATTAGAAATTTTCGACAATAAAAAATATCATAGGTTCAAGCCTTACAGCAATCATTTCCTCCTAACATCAGCAAATGTGTAGACCACAAAGCGGTTGAGTCAAAACCAATATATATTGGGAAATCCAACTCTAACAATAAAATCTATAGTTGACAACTTGAGGAGTCAGTCCCAAATGATTCTCAGCATGGAATCAATCCCTAAACACTAAAAGGTATGCCCCCTCCCCCCAGTTGCTAATCATCTGCCCGCGGTCGATATCACCAATCCACCTGCTCCCAACCACATCAGGGGGTTATCACGATATGCAACACAAAGCCTTATTCTTGATTCTAATAATTATTCTGTAAAACATTTTAATGGATTCGTAATGCTTTAGTAACCGTAGTAGAAACTAAAATCATAGCAAGAAAGGATTATACTTTGGAATGATTAAACACACCAGTAATACCGGTCAATCGTAGCAACCCTTCAAATTTCACAAACTAAAACATCAATTTTCTTGAAAAGGACATTCATTAAAGCACACAACAACGTGATGGATGGTTCCAACTTCACTTCATCTAATTTAACAACTCAACACAATCATACAACGATCATAGCATCAATTGCAGTTCAGATACACCCCAAACAATCAGACTACTAGAAACGCGCACAGAGCATAGCTGCAGTAATTTAATAAAATTTTAAAAAATCTAGTTTGAAATTAAGCTCCAATAGAAGATGAAACCGAAACTCACAAATTTGAAAATCGGGTGATAATCACAGTAGAAAACAAGCCTTTGCAATTGGAGTTCCAATGCAGCACTGAGCCCTTCGATAAGAGCCGTGATCTCCGCGGTCCGCCGGTTCACCCCGTGGGCGACGAGCGGCTTCCGCAACTCGAACAACAAATCATCCCTCGAATCGCATATGGCGACGCCAATTCCTCCCAGAGAAGACTCCTTGGGCAACTGATTCTCCACCAAACCCTTGAAATAAACCCTAAATATCTCCTTACTCCCCCCTTTCGAACTGCCTTCCCCAAACGGGCGCTCGAAATTATCCCCCCAATCATCCCACTCGTCCTCCGACATTCCCGAGATCTCAAGCGCCAACCGATGATCGTGGAGACGCCGGTCGAGATCATTCTTCAAACTCTGGAATTCTCTCTCAGAAATGGCTTGGTCTCTGAGTTCCTGCTCGAGTTTGAGGAGCTCGTCGGAGAGGACGTCGGTGAATTTCAACGCCTCCTCGTTCCGTTCGGGTAGATCGACACCGGCGGCGGCGGAGGAGGTGGAAGGTTGGGGATTAAGGGATAGGGAAGCGGTGATGGCTTCCTGGAGTTGGAGATCGAAGGCGAAGTCGAGGTCGGCGTCGACGGCTTTGGCGGTCATTAGTTCGCAGCGTTGCTGGGCGGCGATGGCCTGGAGGTCGTCGGCGTCGGAGTCTAATCCGAAGTCAAACGACGTCGTCGGAAGTGACATGGGAGTGACTAGTGAGCGAGTATTTTCTCTTGTGTATTGATACACAAAAGTTTTATGATATGCTTTGGGAGAAGTCTCAGAGTCTCAGACTAAGATTTGGATTGGAAACCAAAATTCCTGCGGCAGCAATTTAATATATTTTGCTTTTTCTTTCCATCAATGTTAATCAAAGGCCTCAGTTAATGTGAAAATAGTAAAAAAATTAAACTGTAATAATATTGTAACAAAAATATCGTGAGCTATCAAATTATTAAATAAAGTCGAATTATTGAAATTATAATAAGTAATGATTTGTGTAGACGGATGAGTAACCTACATTAAGTTTGAGTATTTTTAGTAAATAATTACTTGGTAAAATAACGTTATTGTTGATTTTGCTGGATTCTATAGTCTATGTTTTTTATTCATTCTATGAACAGTTATCCAGGCTGCCTAACTGCTACTTGCGATTTCCATGCGCGGGCACGGCGCGCGCCTTTTTTTATTTTTATTTTTCGTTTTTTTTTGTTTCCTTATATATATATATATATATATATATATATATATATATATATATAATATCATTGTTGTCTTATAACTAAAAAAAGAGCGCGT